>CAJQZN010038907.1:33951-62605 GCA_907164685.1 Colias eurytheme | reverse complement strand
TAAGCTAGTATTTACTAAAGCACTGAAAGATTTACCAAAAAATATAAGACACAGTAAACTAACACTAGCTTTTCGCCCGCAGCTTCGTCCGCGTAGTCATATAAAAACTCGAATAGTTCCCGTTTCCTTGTGATTTTCAGCCAAATTTCATGAAAATCGGTTCAGCAGTTTTTGCCGGAAAAAGTAACAAACAAACATACAAACTTTCGCATTTATATTAGAAGGTTTTACCTTAAACACACAAACATTCAAATAGTATATAGCCTATCTAGACTGTAATCTAGGTCTGAATTTGATTATGGTGTATGGTGCTTAATTAAGTCGGGAGTTATCGCACCGCTCCAAGGCAGTTACGTGTACCTACTTGATGGAATATCTTCGACTACCCACATAGTACTGTAGTTATATTTGCTTGATGAAGACCTCTATGGGATAGTTTATCTAAATATATGATTATGAAAAGTTAAAACAGTTAATTGATATATCAAACTGAGGCAAGTTTTGTAAAAAATGATAAAAATAGCATGTAATATTTGTACATATTGAGTAGATATTTGTATATATGTTAAGAACGAGCGGTCCGCCCCGGCTTCGCGCGTGGTACGTGTTTACGTTTTCTCTCCCTAAGAACCATCCTCGTACTTCAAGGAATATTATTAAAGAAATATCGAAACCGGTTCAGCCGTTCTCGAGTTATGCGCTTACCATTTGCGATTCATTTTTATTATATAGATATGATATATTTCCACTGCATTTGATGATAATAAAAACATTGCATACATAAAGCATTTAAGACTGTTTATTTACTTTTTTCTATGAAATTTCATGAAAATCGATTCAGCTGTTCCTATTCCTATTCTCTGTGTTATTTCTCATCTTTAAAGCAGAGTAAAATATTATTCTCATATTTATATTATGATCACTCTAAAACCTCATCATGTTTCTATTTAATAATATATTAACTAATATTATGAAAATATTAACTACGAAGTTGCGGTAAATTGTAACTTTTAGTTCATGAGAATAATAAATGATTCTTTTGACGGAAAAGGCGATTTCAGTGTAAATAAATGTGTGTGCATTAAACTTTGTAATAAAACCCATCAAAAGTTGTAAAATAGTTTCAGCTCTGATGCGTACGTTATCTCTCTGAAGTGTTAAGTATGCATGTACATTAAAATTGTGCTAAAACTTTGTTAATGTATGTTCGTTTTTTATTATTGACTAGCCGTTATAATATAGAGTTGTCCAGATCAAAGCTTTGGAAGTATATGTTAATATGGTGATCTGCTTTTTAGTAAATTGCATCCAAATCGGTTCAGTGGTTTATACGATTCAATATAGAAAGGATACATGTAAAAATTGAATACGCACTTACTAATTGTTGTTTATTTCAGTACAGGACATATTTCAGGACTTTTTTTTTTCACACAGCATGATCTGATCCCATACGAAGCTTTCGCTTGTGTTATGGAAACCAAACAAATTATTTATTATCTATAAAGACAAGGGTCATAATATTTAAATTTTTACGTGTTTGGCTGACTGGCTGCTTTAAACAACTTTAATATTGCAAATCTTAACCTATAAATTGCAGTTTATATTGTAGAGTTAACCATGCTGTAATTTGTAATTAAATCCCTTCGATTCGGTCACAGGTGTTCTGATGCAATATATTAGTGTCGACATGTCGCCATTTACCAGTAGACATACCTACCTATAATAAAACATAGATTGATAGATATCATGGAGCCATGGGGAAAATATTATTGCGAATACGTAGTAATTAATTATGTAGAGTGAACAAGCGTACTGTAGAGTGACCCATCTTAGACCACATCTTAGCTTTACTTCAGGCGAGAATTTGGACAAGCGCTTCCTTATCTACACTAAAAAAAAATACGTATGGCACGTCATGACTGCCGCGGTAAAGCTATTGCATAGCATCACATCACTGTGCCGGTTGGAGTGGAGAGTGGTAGGTTTTTTCGTTACGGAATTTTTACATTCAGCTGCCGCGCTCAAAGTCTGAGATAAAAGCTATGCAATAGCTTAAAATGTTAGATATTTTTCGGTATTTTAATACAGTATGTAAAATACTATAGGTATTCAAAATCACACATAATAACATTGTTTAGTTATTTGATATTTCGCACCTTAATTTAAATTTGACGTCATGTTAAATAAGAGCCTTATTAAAAACATAAATTAAAAAAAAAAACCTTTTCATATACAAATTATTAGCCTTCATTTTAGACATCATTCACCGGCAAAGTTTTTGGATTAAAAGCATCAATCATATTTAGGAGCGTTTAATAACACAGTGTGTTATAGAGTCGTTATTATAAAAAATATATACTAAAAGCATTAAAAGACAAACCAACTAAAACTAATCGTTGTAAATATTTATGTTCTCTAATTAAACTAGCTTCTTATCATTTAAATTTAAAACTAACTATATAGTAAGTATGTAAAGTCTACAGACTTAGGCTGGTTTCTGTATTGAAAATTGATTTGAATTTTGATTTAAGTTTATACAAGAAGGTTTACAAGAAAATATTTAAAAGTATGTTTGAGACGTTCTTAGCGTCAAATAATAATTAATTCAAAAACCGGCCATTCATCACAGGAGATTTTTCGTCCATAGACGCTGTAGTAAAATCTATTTTCAATAAAACCAGCATCTATTGTTGCTTCATTTATCAAAGTCCAGGTGTAAAGGGAAGAATATTTGATGTCCGTTTGAAAGAGGATAGGGGACACGGCTACTCCCATTGACTCCCAAAGAGTGTGTAGCGGAGTGCCGTTCCGTGTAAACATAGTCCGGGCATTCCACGGATTAACGCTTTTTATCCACGCTATAGGCAGGGAGCTGGGGGATGAAAAAGAGAGGTATCGGATTTTAATTAATACTAAGACGTAACATGGTAATAAACAAAAGTTTTAGACAGAATGTTGATAGTTGGGTGTACTCGAAGATTAGAGCGGAAGCGAAAACCTTGTAATATATAGTGTATTTAGCAATTCGACATTCTTATAGAGTATCTGTATTTACAGTCTTGTTAAGTTGTTGTTTTCTGTTTTAGTTTTGCAACACCAGTTCATATTAGGCGAATGTTACATTCAAAAGCTGGACTGTCAATGAAGGTTAAGTATATAAGCTGTATTTACAATAGCGAAGGAATATCGCAGCGAGCTCCTGCACTAATCGAGTCGCGAATAGGCTGTGATCGTGTCGAAGCGCTGCAGGCTTAGGATCCAGCCGGATATTGAGATACGGAAACAAAAAAATGTATTAATGGGAATGGCGATTCGCTCGCAGATAGCCGATTTTTATCTATTTTTTCGCAGCGATAGTTTGTTTAGGGGATATGTGAAAAGTTTTAGTTCGCCGTCAAATACTCGATGACTTTTGTTTTATTGAAAATAGCTACATGTATTTTTTTGGGAATTTGCACGGATAAAATTTTATATCAATCGGATATCGATGGACTAAATAAATAAAACGAATGAAATTGTTTTTTGCGTATGAATTAAAACTTAATTTATCTTTTTATCTTATGTTTTTATAGTTTTTAATATAAAGTGGATGCATTTTATGAATTTGAAAGAACTATTTTCTGAAAATTCTTTCGTAGGTAGATAAGTCATGGACTAAAATAACGATTTGGTATCTTTGAATCTTTCCAAAGAAGTTTCACTTCTGACACGTGGCTCAGTAGACACGCTCTTTTAAACCTAACTGACTGAAAATTATTTTATCAGTAAAAAGCTACAGGACATTATTGCAGCCATTTTTTTTTTATATTGTGTAAATCTAGTCACCCGGGTGAGCGGCTATTAAAAACAGTCCCTCCCACCACACAAACATTCAAACAACCCACAAACTATGCCCAAGACGTAAACAGGCGTTTGATTAATAAGCGTCAAGTACGCCATAAGTTAAACAATTTGGGATTAAAATATATCGCATAGTTGTTCCCATCTGTGCCCTGACGAGGGTCCAAGATTTATTGAGCCTCTGGTCCAACGGAGGGATATTGTTTTGGCCCTGCCGTATTGCGATTTGCTCCTGTACTATGCAATAGCATATCGATGTGGGTCACTGGGTGTAGTTATAAGCAATTTTTGTGTGAAGATATTTATTATTATATAAAAACTGGAGTAAAAAAAAATAGAAATATGAGTTTTTATTCTAGAACGATGCGAATTCTGAAAAAAATCTTATATAATATGATAAAGTGAAACACATAATATTTCGTTATTTGCTACCTAAATCATCAATAATTACTGAAACATGTAAACAGAATATCTGACAAGATGCTAATTTGATACTAAATAAAAAAATAACAAATTGAAAATAACATCATTCTCTCCTCAGTAGTTACATTATAACGTTCAATACGATAAAAACAACTTATCAATAACAATTATGCGTAGAAACGCTTGCCGATTTATAAAAGTCGTCTTCCTTAATCAAACCTTAACGTTCATCTGTTCTATTAAAGTAAAAATAACCCTTAACCCACTTGCATTTAACTATAAAGCAAGGGTGTGTCCATCACTGTAAGCCACGCCTAAATAACAGTTCTCGACACCTTCAAATCATTACTTATTAACAACTTAAACAAAGCGTTCTACTTAAGTTATCACTTTTACAAAACACTACCTTGTTTGTCTCAAGTTATAATTACTTGGTGCTTAGTTTTCTGGAAATAATCTATTGAACGTAACTGACTTACACTCCGTTTAACATTGTTTTCTTTTTCTTGTCAATTCTTGTAAAAAAGAAGAATAATTTTTATAGTTTATGCTTCGGTTGGTATTTATAATTTGGAGATTTTTTCTAATAAACTATTCATAAACCTGTAACAGTATCTATAAACAGGAATTCAAGGCTATTTCATTTCAAATTCATTGCAACTATGTAATTTAAACATGATTCTTTTACATAGTATATTTAGAATAAATAATCAATTTGAACAGATAAGTTATCCAGATTATAAAATATTTGCTTTTAAATCTTATTAATTTGAAATAAAGTTTTCGTAACAATAATTTAAAACATTATTAACAAGAATAATAATACCTAATTACGGTCCTATGTTTAAACTAAAACGTAAACCGACTCTTATCTAACCAACAAAATTATAAATGGAAATTGGCAATCACGAATGAAAATTGGCTACAAAAAGTGCTCGATAGTAGAAGCAAATGTTAAAATTCTGTATTGTAACGGGCGGTATTAACAGCTCCAGTTGTGAGGTCGTTTCGACCCCATAAAGTCATTACTGTGGAATCCTCACGGGGTAAGCCTGACCTGAAAATATTAACGGGTGAAAATCACTATTTTGTGTGTATGTTTTACTTACTGATTCGGGGCTTTTTTAGATTATCGGATGTAGTAGTGTGATTTTTATTAAGATTAGAATATTAAGCAATGTTTGCTATTAATGTATTAAAAAAAAACGATTATTTACATGTGTCGTTATCCTGTCCTATCCAACTAATATTATAAATGCGAAAGTTTGTGAGGATGGATGTGTATGTGTGTGTTTGTTATTTTTTCACGCAAATACTACTGAACCGATTACAATGAAATTTAGGAAAAATATACAGGGTAACTTGGATTAACACATATGATAGGTTTTATCCCGGTATCTCGGTATAATCCCACGGGAACAGGAACTATGCGGGTTTTTCTTTGAAAACGCGGGTGAAGCCGCGGGCGGAAAGCTAGTTATACATATATGTTAATATGTAGGTAAAAGGATCTGTAAAAAAAGTACATAATTATGAGGCATTGTTTATAAAATGTACTTAGATAATTATAATTAGTAATGCTCGGGCCTTAGACAAAGTAACAATTAAAAAACGATAACGAAGTTAGAAAAGGCAAAAATGTATGCGATTGACATACGCCGCGTTAGATCACGTGGTCTATCTAATGTCAATCCCATACATTTTTCCTCTGTGATTTTTCCTTTTCTAACTTCGTTATCGTTTTTTAATTGTTACTTTGTCTAAGGCCCGAGTATTGTATTTAAATAAAATTTACATAATAATGTACGGAGCATCCGAATAAACCAGTTTTCAAATACATAAAAGCGATAAACGGCAAATATAATAGGAATCCCAAAGCGAAAAGCTTAGTTCGAAGATAAATGGCCACAGAGTACAGACTCCAGAAAATATATCACAATTGGATGGACTTTACGATTCAAATAATTAATGTTAATAAAATGGAGCAAATGTGAAAGATAGAACAGAAGAAGGAATTTTACACGTATATGTGTTGAAACTTTTTAAAACACTAAGATATTAAGTGATATTAACTGTTTTTAAAGTTTTATAGATTTTTAAACGAAATTTGTTATGAAGGTCTTAATGTATATGACTGGCTGAAATGAAACAAACAAAATGTAAAATTACTTGCGGACAAAAACAAGTATTTAAAATAAGCTCTACAAAGCCTCTACATCATTGTTAAATATCATCAAAATGGTTATAGCGTGCGAGAGTAATCAGTGTACATCCAGATATACAGATAGTTTTACAAACTTTTGTGTTTATACTATTGGGAGTGTCGTAATCGTAAATAATTCTTTTTATTTGTAGAAGAGTTTGGAATATAAGGGAGTGAGTTTAGAGTAAGTCAGAGGGGGATTCTGTATGTTCATGAGACTAACTTTGTAAAATATATAACAACAGAAATAAATAACATATAAAAAGACGTGTGGCACTCGGGGACTGCCGCGGTAAAGCTATTGCATAGCATGCCTTCAAGCCACACCTCCGCGCCCGTCGGAGTGGGGAGCGTGAGGTTTTTCGTTACGGAATTTCTGGATTCGGTCCCCGCCCTCAAGGCCCCCGATAGAAGATATGCAATAGCTTAAAAACAATCACCCCACAAAATTCACACAAAAATATTGCTTAAAATAAACACGTTATTTTTTATCAATAATTACAGTTGTATGTAAATAATAAATTATTACCTTTAATGCATCTGTATGTACGTAAGTACGTAATTATTGGCAATCAATAATTGCATAGCTGACATGCATTGAGAACAATTACAAGTAATCATTTCATTACGAGCTAATTTCGAAAGACCGATATCGGTCATTATTCGGAAGTAATACGACCTTGTGCTGATATGCAGTATATCTATCAGATCATTATTGATTGATTGAATGTCCTAAGGATAATATCTGAAGTCTGTGGCTTTGCATATTTTAAATGATATAACTTTTAGTAGCTGTATTTTTTTTACATGTTACTCTATTGAATTGGCTACCACAAATGGTGCAGCCATTTCGAGACTTGACTGGGACAAACAGCATGTAGAAATGTAAAAACATATTTTTTTTTATATTTAATGATATTTTTTTCTACTTACCCAAAATGTTCTTTTAAATGCATTTATTCAAACCTTTTTATTGACTTTACCAATAAGATTTCATGTATTTGTCTGTAATAACCTCATAAACTATAGAACCGATTTCAAAATATAAATGTATATCTTCGTCGTGTCAGCCGTGGGATGTCCACTGCTGGACAAAGGCATCCCTCAGGGTTTTCCACCACGCCCGGTCACCGGCGGCCTGCATCCAGCGGCTCCCTGCCACTCGGACCAGGTCGTCTATCCGTCTTGTGGGTCGTCACGTCACGTCGTGGCCACGCTTCGTCGCCCAGTACGTGGTCTACATTCGAGAACCTTTCTGCCCCAACGGCCATCGGTTCTGCGGGCTATGTGCCCAGCCAATCTTGAATCAAGTAAAATCATACCGGGTCAACTCGGACCGAGAATAATTATCATAAATCATTTGTTCACAAATTATACAGTATTATAAAAAGCGATAAATGTAGATCTGTTATCAAAAGTTTAATAAATAAAGGTGACCCAGTGAACGAGATTCAAAGGGCAGGCAGACTTGCGAGATTTGATTAACTTTTTAAATACCATTTATTGCTAAACGGTTGTTAAGATTACGTGTAGCGATCGATCTTGGCTGTCACATTTAATTAGGAATTTTTTACACGAGCGATTAATTTTCTAAATTAAAGTTTTTTCTTTTAGAATTGTGAAGGTATCTTCATTGTCTGCATATTCTTATTGTAGTAAAGGCTAGATATAGTTTTAAAATTGAAGCTAATTTAAAAAAAAAAACACTTTTTTTTTTCGATATAATACATATATACAAACTTTATGTCTACAAATCTAAAACTGTGATATCATTACCACTCATGCCTATGTTACCCTATATTGTTTATAATATGTATTTTTAAAACCCTCGATCCCTGACCTGTGTGGCCTTGGATCGTCAAACTATTTTCATTCGAAATTTCATACAAAATGGTGATACGGTTTGGACGTAAATTTGTAACAAACAGACTTTGCATTAATAATATTTGTAGGTATAGAAAATTACATATTTTTGATGTAATATTCGTGTCTCGCCACCCTTAGCTATTGAATGAAATATTCTGAATGACATTTAAATTGCGTCACCTCCGTCACATTACAACACTACATCAAGTAATTGACCTCCCACGTATTTAACTTGTCAATTATAAACTTATTAAAAGCAAGACTGCAAAAAAGGAGTAATTGTTCAATAATTAAAATCGTTTTGTTTGCATTGTGATATAAATTCCTTTTTTAAATAAATGTATCGATATAAAAGTGTACCCATGTTTTGTTAAATTAATTTTTATAATCAACTTTATTTTACAGTAATTGTAGGTTTTGATTTAAGTAATTTAATCATTTATACACAAGGGATTCAGATTAAAACCAAAAAACTTTGTCGTTCATGATTCATGATGTTTCGTAGCGAATAGCATACATCATTTTCCATCAAATTTTTGTCTCTACTTCAACATAACAACTGCTTGCTAAATAAACAATACATTAATGACATAATATAAAAAGAAACACACTAACTAATTATTCCCAAACTCGCACGTAAAACCCAAGTTCCAACACAAGACGTTAGCTATTGCTATTTGTAGCACAATTGAAGCCAAATCCTGCCATTAAATTGGAGTAATAAATCATAAGTCGGCAGTGGTAGGTGGTAACTCTGGTCCGAACAATAGAAACTTTGCGGGGAGACTAATAAGCGACTCCGAATTAACTGGAGTTGGCAATAATTTGCGGTGCCGAAGTGCGCTAGCGGGTGTGCTAAGGCGAAGTATGTATGTGTGATTTTAGGCGGTGCATACACGAGTCGCAAAATGCAAAAAAAAATGTGTTTTGTAAATTTTGTACATATTTTGAAAGTTGAATGTTTTATTATTATGGCAAAAGAGATGATGCATTTGTTAATCTATCTATACTTATAATAAATCTGTAGAGAGGCCAATTCTGTACATGAAATATATTTAAAAAAAAACTATGAAGGGGTGATAAGGGATCGCTACTGATGCCAAAAATGCAATCAGTAAAATTTTTGTCTGTCTGTCTGTCTGTCTGTCTGTCTGTCTGTATATTCGTTATAGAAACAAAAACTACACGACGGATTTTAACCAAATTTGGCACAATTATTCTTCATACTCCTGGGCAGGTTATAGTAAAAGAATCATGTAAATCGGTGTAGAAACACCAAAGTTATACATGAAATACGCTATAAGTCATCGCGCGTGAATGCAGAATCATGCAGCCATAAGGATTATTTTTGTGTATCAGTTGCCGCGTTCGACGCGCTTCGCGGCGGGAGCTATAAAAAGGCGGCGGGTCTGCACCCGTTTCGCGTTGTCATGGCATCACGTGTGAACGGCTGAACCGATTTCGATAATTCTTTTCTATTATATTCCTTGAAGTACGAGGATGGTTTTTATGTAGAGAAAACGTAAATATGTACCACGGGCGAAGCCGGGACGGACCGCTAGTATTTAATAAAATGTATGTAGACTTACATAGTACCATAGCATTGGAGAGGCTCTCAGTTGCTATAGCCACACACAGATTTGTAAATATGTAGTTAATTTGTCAAAGGATATGATTCTTCTTAATTCACTTAATAATTATTACCTTAAAATATGCAAGTAGACCCAGCTGACATACATTGTATTTTGCTCTACCATAACACAATTAAGATTAAGATTTCAATATTATCCCGTCTTGCAAAAGCCTAACCGCTTTAAAATCTCGATTATTCCTTCAAAATCGAATAGCAATACTCGATTTCCTAATGTAAAAACTCGATTATGATTCAATCGTTCGCTAATCTCCATTCGAATACAAGCGAATATTCTGAAGTGGTGAATGAGATTAAAAACCAATTAATGGGGAGAAGCCCTATAGCGAGTGACGCCGGGTGTGCACAGATGTCTTGTTGTAACTGTTATTTAATTTGTTAATACTTGAACATTTTGCATTTTGATGCCTGTTGGTGTATGGTTCGTTGAGTTTGAAGGATTATAACTGAGTTATTTCCCTATTTAGTTTTGGTAGAGAGATAACATACAAGGTGACGGATTTGTCAGTATATCAAGATTTAGAAATTGTGGTTAGATGATCAGATAAAAATAAGAAAGCAATGTAGAGTTTTTCGTATTTAATTCTTATATCTCAGTTGACAAAGTTTGTTTAACGTAAAAAATATCTGCCCGAGTTCCTCCATACAGATTATATAAAACTTTTCACCCTACTATACCTATTATTTCAAGCCTTGTTCATTTCAACCACAACTACAGACATCTTTTATCATTATGAGTAACAGTTTCAAGGTTGTCACAAACGCACGGCTGTAAGTGGCATGTGTCTCCGGGGAAAAGTATAGTTGAGTGGGCTTTAGACAATAACAGTTACTCAAATGATACCGGGATTTTTTTTATTGTATTTATAGAAGTGCTTTGAATGTCTTATTTTATTTATGCAGTTTGTATAGAGCAGTATTGTTTATGAGTTTGAATTTGGCTATGTATACCTACTAGCTCCGGGAAACCGTGGAAAAAAGGAAATGTTTCCATAGAATATGTGTTATCAATATTACTATCAAGTATCATTAAAATCCATTCAGTGTTTTTCGCGTTACTTTATTACAATATTACTAGAATTCCGTTCGCGGCTTCGCCCGCTTTGTCAAAAACCTAATAAATTATACACTAAAAGTTTCCTCTTACTTGAATCACTCTATATATTAATTAAAAACATTATAAAAAAGCATTTTAATCATTTTCATTTCATGCAATTTACCTTCCAGTGTCACTTAGCATAGTGTAAACTATCCACGAAGACCATCAAGAACTTCAAGCCATCCCAGGACAATACCAATTGTTTACTATCAAAGATATTCATAGTATTCGACAGTCTATATTTTGACTAAGTTCGAAACCAATAAAGGCTTGGTATTGATAAACTTGAAGTATCGCAAACCGGTGACAGATAGTTGGTTCACACGTTAAAGTTTGGGTTAACCTGGTTGTATTAGATCACACTAGATATGATAATACGCTTGATGGAGGTATTTTCATGGTACAATAACTTCAAAATTAACATTTAAGGATCCAAGGTGTACCTATATTTTAAATGTAACTGAAGAAATCTAAAAAAACTGAGAGGTATGATATATTTACTAAACTTTTGATAGAACCTGTTTAATTGCATGATATTGTGACAAGAAGCTTAATAGAAATAACTAGGTACGTTTAATTATATATTAAAAATTATTATCTACTTTATTAATCGTCCGCGATCTTTCAAATTCCGATGGAGACAGACACAACCTTAAATATTTTAGAATTCTATACATTCTATGTATTTAAGGAAATTCTATGTATTTAAGGAATAAAACTTTGTCTTACCATGATTGCCTGAAAGAAATTAGGTACTGAAAAGGAACAAACTTTTCATTGTACAATATTATTGCATATTTTCCATGCCAGTAGGATCGTTTACACTCTATTTATTGAAGTGAAACTTCTTTATCGGGGTTGGAAAAAAATTTAGTGTAACATTTATTCGTTACGCTTGACATTTTTCCGTTACGCGCCATCTTTTTCTTATCCCTACCACGCGTGATTCGACGTATTTCTGTAAATTTGCATATAGTAAATTATTTTTTTAAAAATAAGTTCATAAAGAAGTTTCACTTCTTACATGTGTGCACTATTACACGCACACATTTTTATTTAAATCTTTATGCACAATGTGCAAAACTTGACACAAAACAAACGTAAACAAATCAGCATTAATTGAAAATCGGTCCCCCATAGAGTGAAAACACCTTGTTCTAAGCAAATTATCGTTCACGAATCGGAAAGTGGAACTTTGCGTAACCTTGTTACACTTCAAGTTGAGACAAATTAATAGCAAAACAATAAGGAAGTTGGGGTTCGTCGGATATTGTAGTTTCGTAGTTAACTCGCATAAACATAGTGCTAGTGATCAGTATCTTGAGTGAAAAGAGATAGAATATGTGTCAACATTTTAAGTCTGTATGTACCCCATGGTCTTTGGTGATGTCGTGATGTTTTAATATAAAGTATCAATTAGTGTTATTATTAACAGTATTCATAAACTAACTTAAACTTAATGTTTGAATATTGAGAAAAGAGGAATATAATATTATGCACTTGATGGATATGATTTTTTTAAAGTATTTTCGGGTGCATGTGTGTTATATTTATTTTTAAAATTATCGTGCAACAGCGAAGGGTTATTACATTTTCTAAGTTATATAACTAAGCACATATATAGTAATTGTACACTATTAAATACTTAATATTATTTTGTTTTCTGTAAATGCCCAAACTGCGCGGATATTAGCCATTATAAAGTAAATTCAAAAAAAATCATCGTCGGTCCTCACTGGCCTAAATTCACGTCGTGTTATATATACCTTTAGCTGAATTTAATTTCAACGCCAAAATGTTAGTTTAATGCAGGTGAAATTTAAATTTTTAATAATTTAAATGAACCGAATATTCGAAGCTAATTGCCGCTATTCGAGCCCGCTCAAATGCTAATAATTTAAACGGTAAATTAATTTCACTGTGACGTACTTTAATTATATTAAGGAATAAATAATGTATGAACGTTCTGGCGTTGGATTAATAAGCGAAAATATTACCACGTTTACAGAAACGGGTATTGTTATGGACTTTAATAATAATGCTGGCTAATGTTGCCTGGTTGCGCTTGTTATTCTTAATATAGAATTTTGTTTAAGTAATTTTATAACACAACAGAATCGTAGTACTTATTCCATTGGATGTAATTTTTTTTTAATATGTTTTAATAGGCTTTATATTATATTAGCCTTATATTATAATATTGCAATAATTATAAACAAGTGGTACATATTGTTTATTTGTTGTTGTATAAAAAACGCATGTTTCCCGAAAAAAGCTGTGTAAAAACAAAGTAATACATAAGTGTCTTGACTGTCATTGTGTCTATTTTTTTCATATTGTATCCTTTAAAAAATAATTTAGGTAATTCAAACTGAAAAATTATTATCAAAATTAAACATAAGTGCCGACTAATTAATTTTGAAAATTGTAAAGTATTAATAGAGCCATATTTAAATGAATATTTAATATAAACATAATTACCTTACATTGAATTATAAACACACGGTAAATAAATTGATTAACGATGTAATAAAAAGGCGCATGTAAAGCAGTTAATTCATTTTAATGGTCTGTACTTCGTTAATTTTGTTAATTAATATTTAATCAAGTTTGTAAATAATTTAATTTCTGCGATGTATATTTCGTGCTCAATTGTTTTTCTTATTGCTTCACATTCTTGTATCGATGCGGGTAAGTATATATTATTCAAGGGAATTAATTTTTTTGTGTATTTCAAATATCGAAAAGTGACTAATAAAAAAATAAAACAAAATCATCATAAACTACCTATTAATGTCAAAGCCCCATAATTCCCATTCCCGTGCTATTTCCGGGATAAAACCTATCCTATGTGTTAATCCAAGTTACTCTCTATATGTGTGCTAAATTTCATTGTAATTGTGAAAGAGTAAAAAACATACACACCTACACATACACATACATCCAACTTTCGCATTTGTAATATTTTTTTCTGTGACACAATAAGAAAAATGCGATCAATCGATTAATTTATAGTCCACAAACCTGGCACAGAACAGAAGCCATCACCACAACGCATCTCAAGCCAATAACTCCATCAGTTGTTTTCAAAACGTCCATATATTTTCTAATCCTACTACAGAACAAAGCATTTTATCGGAGCCTAGTTCTGCAATATTGTAACTTATGGCTTTCAAAGCTACAATGTGGACGTTAAAGGCATATAAATTTGAACGTCGGCTCATGCATGACTCTGGTTTTAATGCCCATAATAACCAGGAAACATTTGCAACTATGTTTGCTTGCTTTCTTGTTAAGCGACTCGCGCTTGGCTGTCGGGAAGTAACGTTATGTTATGTTCTATAAATTTGTGTTATATAAGTTAGCTATTGAGGAAAGGGTAATGTAGAAGACGTAATGTAATTCATGTTTCAATTGGATATATCTGAAGTCTGATGCTAAATGCTGTAGCAACGAATTGAACTGCTAAAATTAAATATCGAATTGTTCGTGTTAGAATTACAACTCTAAATGCATTGTTACTTTATAATTTCTTATATGATTACCTTTACTAAATATCATGGATTCGCTTTGTATAAAAATAAAATAAAGCTACTCCATAAATATTATCTAGATATATCTAGATATTTTTTTTATATCGCATCGGTCGATTAGTTTATGAGTGTAACCGTATCCAAAACTAAATTTTCCCTCGTTATAAATATTTGTTTCATTGCATTCATACATTGCGTACCTACTGGGATTTACACAATTGTAAAGTAATTTCTAATAATATTACAATTGATCATAAATCTTAAAACGTTTGAGTAGAACTCTGTCTATGTTGTCCACAGCACCACCAGCAGCATGCTTCGCGAAATTCAGATGGGAAGATTGTGGCAGAGCACCCGTCCCCGTCATGTATTACTGGAGACCAGGCTCCAGGTGCGAAGTCGGGCTCTGGAGAGGCTGTCTCCCCAACCTAAACATGTTTGACAACGAGTACGAATGCGTCGCCACATGCATCTACACCTCAAGAGCTGCAGCAGCTGATTACCACTTGATAAATGCAGAAGAAAATACAGAATTTGATATTGAAGCAGAAGTAACCACTAATGCTGCAAATGTCACAGCAGTTACTGAGATGGTTAATTCGACTGTAGCTGATAAAGATCAACCAACTACGGTAGTTGATAGTAGTGTTGGTAATAGTACAGCTGCTGCAGAAGTTACCACAGCAGCACCTGCAATATAAAGTAATATAATGAAATGAATAAAGAATAGTGTGATATTTGATTGCCTAAATTTATCTATATTTATCGTGTATGTAACACTGTACTACAATCTTCTACATAATAATATATGCTATCCTTGTATTTGTGACTTCGCGGTTTCACCCGCGTGGCTCCGCTCCTGTTGGTCTTAGCGTAATGATATAATATAGCCTATAGTCTTCCTCGATAAATGGGCTATCTAACACCGAAAAAATATTTTTTAAATCGGATTATTAGCTCCTGAGATTAGCGCGTTCAAACAAACAAACAAACAAACTCTTCAGCTTTATAATATTAAGTATCGATTTAAAATCGTACAATTTTATTTTAAGAGTAAGTTTACCGCACATCATAATGAAAATTAAAAAATAAATAATCGTAATAAAGCAGTTTTTACATTCCATTCGAATTAAATAGATATCTTTCACAAAAAGTGGTTCTTTATACTGGGGAATAAAGGAATTTTATGTTATTTTTCCAATCAAAAATGAAACCTACAGTCCTATTAATCACATAGGTAGAGATGCATCAGCTACACCTACAGGAGCAAAAGCATTGGCAATCATCAATTGCCCAAGGATTTCTCACGCCAACCAAACGGCCAAGGTCAGCCACAGATAAATTATCATTCCAACACAATTTGTCAAGGCTTATCACAATCAAAGCCTACGAGTTGGTCAATATATTTTTCAATATGGCGACCGTATTGGCTATATACATAAATCTCGCACGGCTGCGTGCGATAGCGTCGAATAGCTAAATTAATCTATCCTCCACACAATGCACAATATTTATTGCGAATTTATTACTATACTATTCCGCCCTCCGGCTCCGCTCGTAGAGATAGCAGGTGATAGGTTTATCGACCTATCACTGTTTATTATAACGCCCACAAATGAAATCTTGGAATACAATGGGATTGGGCGACATTAACTGACACTTTCGATGTTTTGCGTTCATTGCTTGCTGTGTTCATGCGTAAATCTTAGCTGCGTAGATTGGACGAGCAGTGTATGAGTGCTGTGCGCGTAGAGTCAAGGCTGTTGTCGTTAATAAAATAGATCAGTGATCATAATATTACAATGGCTCACTTAATTTTCATTGAGTACGAGAGAGATAAGTTCATCTCAATTGATGCAGACCTGTTTGACCCCAGTACCACGTGGGCTTAATACCACACGTATTATAATAATTTATTTGTCAAATGGAAATTTATGTTTGTAATTAGTTTTATGATTTAATAATGTTATTGAGTAACACCTAAAATTAATTTACATTTTTTAGAGCGATTTAACTTGTTACCTACCTACTTTCTTCGTAGAAATATAATTTTTTGAATTGAAACATCTTTAGGCGCGTTGAGAGTAAAATTTCAAGGTCACGTCATGGCAATACCGTCACGTCATAGAGTAAGGAAACGATTTTTATATATTTGAATTTTGCCAAAGAAGCTTAATCCACGCTTCACTTCTGACGCGTATACACGCACTTTTTTTACAAAATTATAAGAAAATATTAATAGAAAAGAGAATTAAACGGAAATTTATGTGTAAAATCGCTTATAATGTATCCTTTGAGGATTTCATGTGTTTACGTGATATTAGCTGCCCTAAGGCCTAAGGAGACATGAGATATGGGTCTGTCATAACCTAGACATGAGTTTTACACAACTATATTTCAAATTAACTTGACAGATTTCACTACAACCTTTGTCACGCTTTTAGGCATTTTATTTTGAATAAAAGCTTAAGGGTGCACTCACACACATCAGTCACCGTCAAGTCACCGATGACTGATCGGAGACGGTTTGTGTACGTATCCACAAACACCAGTCACCGTCATGTTGTCCGTCAGTCACGTCGCCGGTTTGACTGAATCATTGAACACATACATCAGGTTAGTGAGTGATTAGACGTGTGTCACGCTAGAGAACATGTAGCAATTGACGGTAGCACGACGCTGACTGAACTGAGACGTGACGGCACCGGGTGAGTGGGGATAAAAGTATGATACATGTATGGAAAGATTATTTGACGTGCCTGACCGGTGACGTCACTGATAGATTTCGTGCCGGCGACTGTCGTGTGGGAACAGAGTCATACTAGAACTATTGATACATATTTTTTTTTAATCCTGTCCGGTGACGTGCCGTGACGGTGACTGATGTGTGTGGGTGCACCCTAAATATTTTGTTTTAAACGTATATATTTAAATGAGTTCCTCTGGGAAGTGACAATATAATGAACTAGCTAATTGCTCCGGCTGCGGTCACGTTGACGTATGATAATAACAAAAAATTGCCAATGTCAGTTATGAAAAATGTAGAGTTTTCTTAAAAAAAAAAATGTGTGCGTGTACACACGTAAGAAGTGAAATTTCTTTATGACCTTTTTTTTTTCAAAAAATAATTTATTATGCTTAAGCAACTTTACAGAAATACGTCGAATCACGCGTGGCAGGGATAAGAAAAAGATGGCGCGTAACGGAAAAATGTCACGCGTAACGAAATTCCCGACAAAAAATAGTATGAATCCATTACATTCAATCTACTCTTCTATATTGATTATTGTGTAACTTTAGGAGCATAGGTTTTAACACGTTAGCTGCGAAACAGGGCTTGAAACACCCTGTCCGTGTCTCGTCGTTATAGCGGTAGGAAAAAACTTAAACTTCTCTGTCGTGCGGGAGGCATAACTGCCATCTGGTTCAGTGTAGGAAAGTGATATCTATATATCTGAGATGTGCTATTGATTCCTAGTTCAATGGTATACCGACCTTAATACCGGGTTTCTTAGACCTCGTGCCGCACTGAACTAATAAAAATTCTAACACAGTGCGGAACGAGGTTGCGAACACCTCGTACCCCCGGGCACCTCGTACCGCACCCTAAGCTAGCTTCACGCGATTAGTGTTGTGCAACACATTCGAGACTGAGCACGCGACGAATTACGACTGCTGCCGATTATGTCGAAACGTTGCCGAAAAAAGTTAATCAAGGAGGAAGATGAAGAAAAACCGGGTGGTGAAACTCTAAAATCTGAAATCTGAAAAAATATTATTGCTTGGCCTGTTTTAATGAAAACCATCCATAAGTTTGATAAATAAATACAATTAAATAAAGTCGATATTTCTTTTCCCATCACTAAATTATATGAAAAACTGCTATCGTTCAGTGCGGTATGGGGTACATCAGACCCCACATTTTATTTTACCCATAGAATCTAAACTAACTAATCTAACCACGGGCGACGGTAGATTTAGGTTAATGAACTCATTGTTAATAATAATCACGACAAAAGCCGCACACTTTGTCTTATATGGCGCCAAAAAAAGGATTTTGATCTCCTACGGGCGGTGGGGTTTAATATGCCTCGTGCCGCAACAATGTCTGGTATAGGACAAGGTTTAAAACGACCCGTAACGCAGTAATGGAAAGTACAGATATATCTGTGCCGCAGTCAACGTGTTAATTGATTTAATAGCGAGCTGGCAAAGATCTTTTCAACCTTTGCATGTGACAAAACTGGTCACATATACAGGCATATAAAATATTTTACAAAGTACTTATTCTCAGTCCTATCGAATATATCTACTCTAAAAGTAATCGGTAAAGCAACAGCAGAAGTTTTGTTTCAATCCCCTTCTAAAAAACATTTAGTGCTAACAAGCCCCGCTGCGGACCTGCGAATTAAAGCGTCGGATTTGCATTCATGTCATATTCATGTCAATGTAGGCTTAGAACAAAAAGGGAATGGAGTAGTCTTTGTGATACAATATATGGAATATGCAGGAAAGGAGCTATTCAACGTGGCAAGTAAGCTTTAAGAGGTTAACATACATATTTAACTACTTTCCTATAACAGGATTAATTTCTAGAAGTAAATGTTGTTCTTAATTTGGAGTATGTCGTGAGAAATACCTAATACATTGTATTTATTAATATATAAAAATAAACCAACGATGAATACGGGGATTTGTTGTCTTTACATAATTGTATACCTCTTGATAGAAATAATAATTACATAATTAATTATTTTTTTAGTACAAAACTAAAATGTTCTGAAAATTACATTTTCTATAAACGTCAAATCTGCTAAAATCTATCCTAACAATGTAATTTCTGTAAATACATTCAAATTTTCCAATTTTTTGAAACAGAATACGACTCTACATCTTTTTGTTCGTCGGCGGTTTGATTGAAAGTGATGCGATGACTTTTGAAATGCAAAACAAGAGGTGACTGTAGTCTGGGTTCAGAAAACAATGTACGTACATGCCAAAATCCCTCGCAATTTGTCTATTCGACAAACTCAGAAACTGCTGAACGCATTCTCACGATTTTTTTACCAAAATGTAAAGATTCATAAGGGTGTTAAATATTTTAAATTATATTAAGGTTTTATGCAGTTTTTATAAGACTAAGATTTGATATTTATTCTTAATTAACAAATCAAACGATTATACAATAAAGAAAGAATCAAAAATGTAACCTGTACAGAGCCGGGGTCCTAAAAAATATTGTAAAGATATTATATGTTACATAAAAAAGCATATCAGTGACACTTCGCAACTACATAATAATAAATCGTCAACGTCCATTGCTGCAATAAATTACATTCCCACTATATCGACGGTTCCCAGCAAATCCTTAAGGAGACCACCATTCTTCATTCCCGGGATATAATACCGTTATTGTAACACCGACCAGCTTATCTTGACACCTGTCCACAGAGCCCAGTACGTGGGAACGGACACAGAACCGAGTTCAGTACAAACGCAGGGGTCAAGTTATAATGGTGATCTGCTTGAGACATATTTCACGGGAGCGCCGGGAATACTCTGTTTATATTTTGTACGGATTTTTTGGTACAATACTATAGCGAATTTTGTGTTAATTAATCATTGTCCTTTTGTGTTTTAATAAATAGTAAAAACGTGAACTATTTTCAGGGAGTTTTATTGATCGTTTTGTACAATTAGTCTTATAAATTGCATCTGCAAAATTCTACCTACTTGCCTACTATAAAAAATGCCGTTTTGTTAAAAAAAGACGGTGACATACCTACTTACTTATTTTTTTTAGATAAATTAGAGCGTTTGATGTTCATGTGGCAATAAATAGCAATTCTGTTTTATAATAAAAAATATGGCTTCGATTCCCAAAATACAAAACAAAAGGTTACATAAAATTTTTGGCTCTTAAAATTATCCATTATATCTATGCACTCATAACGCATTGCTTTAAAAAAAACTTTATTCTAAGGAAAATACATTAAAAATGGCTGCTATTTCCCACAACACTCATGCGGTCACAACGTCACAGCCCGCTAGATTTCTATTTCAAAATAAGCTTCGTTTGGTATCTCATAGGCGTATAAAATATTATCATAATCAATAGAGCTGGTCGCATGCCTCATTAGGCATTACACACATTAGTTTATATTCAAAGGTAATATAATTATCGTGTATGTACAGTGGAGTGGAATCGCTGCATTGGGCTCTTGGTAAACAGTGAGTTGCTGGCTTTGTTTGCATTTGGTCACGGTTTTGCTATTCTTGATAGTATGAGGGATAATTTGGTGTGTGTACCTATTTAAATTGAGTAATAGGTATTTATGTTTAAAATCGTACTTGGTGTGGATATGGTTGAACCTTATCCTGATGTTCTGTACTTTATCTTTGTAGATCACACGGTAAATATAAAAAAATATGTAGTTCTTAATGATATTTTTTATTTATATTGAAATGATTTGCGGCATGGACAATTTATTTCATATTTTGTTGATCTAAATATAATGCAAAATGTGTTTAAAAAGTGTGTCCGATAAATTAACAGTAATTTGCGTTTGGTAGAGCAATTGTAACAAATTTATAACGTTAAATTAATTATTTAATTGAGGGGAAATACGAAAATGTAAGGATTAATACAATTAATAATTGGGATTACAAATTTTTTTAACGATAATCGGATTGATAAAGAAATCCAATTATCGTTTCGTACAGTCCAGTGGACACGTGCCCAGTCACACAATGTTGTCTTAGGTAAATCGTCCCGAACAGCGACAACACTTGTCTGTTTCTATGTTTGTTCTGGCAACACTACATAACGCAGGTATACTTACTGCGCAAAAGATATCATCTGTAACAAGCCGACTTCGTTAACAGGAGTCCAGGATATAAAATTAAAATCTAGTTTTTATCACTTGGTAAAGATGTAGCTTACTAATGGTAAAAATATTTTTAAAAACAATCGTGTAGTTTTTATGTTTCATTTTTCCTTTTATAATAATAATACTTATAGATCTATAGAATAGTGTAGAGTATTCATCGTGACAAGGATTAATATAGCAATCAAGGAGAGTTGTCATGGGCTTATTTTCTATTCTTTCAGACTTTACATCTCTCTTTTTTATATTTTCACTAAAAACCTATTTTTATTAGGTATATTACTTTTACAAGCTTTTATTTTCTACCTAAAAAGAAAACTACATCCATATTATAAAAGAGGATACTTACCAAGAATCTTGTACATAGAGAGGATAAACATAGGCTTAGTAGCTAGCTACTAGTTATTATTCTGTGGCTTAGGTCACTTGTAATTTCTCGCGCACTTATAATAATTATTGCTGGAGTTTACCTACTATAGAACACGAAACAAATATATAAAACTATTTATACCGGCTTTGTCTAAACGGCTCGAGAATAGAAACTAAAATAAATATCGATAATTATGAATAGCATTAGTACTTATTTACATTTATTAGATTGTTTACAGGTATACAAATGTTTAGCAAGCTTTCGATATCCCCGCACAGTGCGTAAACCAAGGCGATGTGTTTCTAGCACTAGCTAGCCGCTACATTATTGGTCCCGAATTCAATTCCTTGTTTTGATCGTTTGTACTTCGCTCCTTTGTTAGCACCGTACTATCAACTTGTACGCTTGAATACTTTTACTTACGTAGTAGTAGTATTTAGTAAGCTTTTAACTACTGAATACGTTTTAGTTTAGAATGGAAGAAAATACCTATAGTTTTAACAATAGTTTTTCTTTATGGTCAAAGTTTGTAGGCTAAGAAGTTTTGTAACGTATGTAGATTGTAGGTATATAATTTATTTATTATTTGACTTTTTAAAGCATATGTTATACAAAGGAAGAAGAAGCATCCTTGAGCAGAAAGGTAAGACTGGTAAGTTATTTATGTTTTTCAGACCATTATTATCCCATAAATGATAATATTATATTGTCATCTAAGATTTCACTAGATTTTCTATTATATTTGACATTCAACTAGATTTTCTTTAAAATAAAGCACTTTTACATGTTATTACATCAAAGATATGTACTTACCACTATTTATATAGAGCTATAATATTTCACCTATTTGCAAACACATAAAATTCTGTTTGAACTAGTCAACGATACACACTCAGATTTATTATTAGATGTTACAATAGGATGTCCGGTTGGCCCCCATACTAAAACCTATCGATGCATAACTTGAGCGTAGACCATACAATGTTGTAGATATTAAGGAAGATAACTATGGAGTAGTATTTAATTAAAAGATATAATCGCGTACAAGAATACATAGTGTAAGTTTATAGTAAAACTAGCGGTCCGGCCCGGCTTCGCCCGTGGTACATATTTCGCAATAAAAGTTAGCCTATGTTCTTTCTCAGAGTCTAAAGATTATCTGTGCCAAATTTCATCAAAATCAATCCAGTAGTTTATGCGTGAAAACCATACATACATACATACATACAAACCTTTCTTCTTTATAATATTAGTATAGATGTATTGAATACATTATTTGTACAAAATGTTGAGGAAACAAAAAAATACGTGTGGCACTCGGGGACTGCCGCGGTAAAGCTATTGCATGCTATGCCTTCAAGCCACACCTCCGTGCCCGTCGGAGTGGAGAGCGTGAGGCTTTTCGTTACGGAATTTCTGGATTCGGTCCCCGCGCTCAAGGCCCGCGATAGAAGCTATGCAATAGCTTAAAATACCTGTGTAGACATACAGGTCTCTCAAAATTGCCTTATTGCCTAAAAATTAAGTGTCTGTTCGTAAATTAATAAAAAAAAATCTTCTATTGTCTTTACAATATATTGATTGCACTTTCATTTATGATTAGAGTTTAATTTACAATTAGTGAATTTGAAGTAATAAAATAACCAAACAATTTTATTTAACCTGGAACACCTACAATGTTTAAAACTTATGCTACCAGTTTAGCATAACGCTACGTAATAACAAATGTAAGAATTATTCAATGATCACACAGTCTCAGATAAATCATGACACTCCAAGCATATGACGCAGTGAGAACAAGAAATATCGCTTCCATGTCTTTGTGGCCTCTTGATCTATGGCTAAAGGGCCCTCTTCACAATGGGCAGCGTTGGGCGAGTAGAGGAAATCACGCTAGAGGGCCTTAATGTCTATAATCGGCCGTCATTGTAGATATTATTTATTCATAATCGCAAACATCGACAATCATTTGTTGGGCCAGCTTTGCCCAGAGGAGTGTCAAGGTAAGTAGAAAATAAATGAATGAATGAAAATACTTTATTGCTTTTAAAATACATAAAACAAAGACAATTCTACAGAAACAGCAAAGGGCGGCCTTATCGCTAGGTAGCGTTCTTTACCAGGCAACCCAACAATCAGAGGAAATATAAAAATATAAATAAAGGTAAGTATAGGTAAGTTTTATAACTACGGTTTTAGATTTTTAGCTCATATCTTTGCCATTTAACACAATGCAAATAGTTCGTAAGTCAGTATAATTATTGATATAATTATTTTTAACAAAACTAAACTACATCAACATAGAATTCTCTTTAATAAAAAAAATCAAGAAAATAAGTTTATTTACACGAAAGCTCTGAAGTCATAATCCTAAATATATTAAAATAAAATAACTCGAATAAAAGTCGAATTAAAAATATCCTTGTGTATCAGGTTCTACAAATCCTTATGTAGTAGTGTTAGTGACTATGTAAGTATTAGTAGATATTAGTTCTAGTATGATGTACATATTTGATTTTAGTACACAGAAAATATAATTATATAGCCAGGCATGCGCCTTAAAAAAGAAGTAGCTTACGATTTTCCGTCATTTCATTCATTTCACCACCTTCAGCAATAAACAACGAAACACTGTCTTTCACATTAATTTAATATTGTGTTACGATATGCGTGTTACAACAAATGTAAAAAATGATCATAAATGCACAAAATATCTTGCACCCTGCGACCCCCATCGTAACTACGCATGACTTACCACTGCTCCATGGTTCACAACACCCCTTACATGAAATTATTTTTATAAATGCTTGTATGATTAATGTTTTTTTTAACTTTATGAATATCAAAGTATAATAATGAATTGACATTAAATGCCCTGTTATCTCTATGGAAATCAGTTTTTAATTAAAATTATAATATTGTTTATTTAGATCGTTTGAAAGATAACTGACGTAACAAACTCGTTAAATAGGGGATTTTTTGTTTGGTTTGGCAACCATCTTGACAAGTTTCATGAATAGGATGGTCGATGATAGTAACAGGTTAAGCAACCTATGATGCGGTCAATACATTGATGGGTTACCACGTAGCAGTATTATAGCTGATTATGAACATCTTCACTCTTTAAAGTTATATTTTCATAGCTGTGTAATCTATACTAATATTATAAAGCTGAAGAGTTGTTTGTTTGAACGCGCTAATCTCAGGAACAGTAGTTCTGATTTGAAAAATTATTTCGACGTTAGATAGCCCATTTATTGAAGAATGTTATATCACCACGCTAAGACCAACAGGAGCGGAGCAATGCGAGTGAAACCGCGTAGCATAGCTAGTTAAAAATATTTTTAACGTAAAGGTAACTAAAAGGCAATAATTTAGAACCAGCAAATAAACCCATTGAGGCGTTATATATTATCTGGCGATCTTGCCGTTTTAATTTACTTGTAATTAAGAAAATAATTAATTAACAACGGTTAATTACAACGGGACGGAAGTTTATAATCTAAATCTTCAGCTTGAACCCTTAAATACTATTACTGGGCTGAATATATTAATTTTAAAAATATCTAGGCTTTATTAAAAGCTGTAGTTATGAATTCATATTGATGGGTATATTGTAGTATCCAACTAGATTAAATCATACAAAAAATAGATAGAGAAGGTAGAGCACCCACTCGTTCATAAAACATTGTCTATAAAACAGTCTTGTAAGTACTCACTTATTATTAAATAGTCAATTAAAATATGAATATGATAAAATCTCAACGTATTTAAAATTTCATAATAAAACCTTTAGCTTAATTTTATTATAGAGTTATTACTTAAGTATTTAAACTTTAAATAAAAATAATGAGATACATATATATATATATATACGGACGACGCGGTTGGCGCAGTGGTAAAGTAACTGCCTACTGAGCCGACGGTCCCGGGTTCGATCCCCGGTCAGGGCAAATATTTGTGTGATGAACTCAATTATTTGTTCTTGGGTCTAGGTGTTATTATCTATATATGTATTTATTAAATATTAGTAGTACTAGTACCCACAACACAAGCCTTAATTGAGCTTACTGTGGGACTAGGTCGATTTGTGTAATAATGTCCTATAATATTTATTTATTTATATATGTATGCTTAAAGCACTTGCTATCAATATTCCATGACTCAGAATTGAGCAGCAAAAAACTGAATTTCGCCAATCTACATGATTCCATTAGCAATACCATTTGTATGCTCAAGTAAGGAAAGTTTAATCAAGGAATTTGTCATTTTATGTATTAAGTCCACAAATCAAATCATAAGAATTAACGTTAACTGACTCAGAAAATCAAATTTTCAGCGGAACATTTGAATTGGGAATTAATTTATCGGAATAAAAGCAATTTTGTTTGCACGAAATGTTTGAATATTGAGTGGACAATTTTGTTTCATTATTTCCAACGTTTCTTTAATGGGTCATTTCTCTTTAATTGAAGGCTAGTGGCGGCTGGCGGTTTTCCTCGCATCCTGGAACAAATAATTAATAAACGATCGTTGTAGTGAATTTGATGCTCTCATACATTATTAATAATGAATTAATGATTATATTTCTGAAATCATAAGGAAAAAGTTATCTTAATATCGCTAGATTTGAAAGAAGGATATGTATAAATCACAAAATTACTAAAACTATCATCAGCTTTCCGTCCGCGGCTTCACTCGCATTTTCAAAGAAAAACCCGCATCGTTCCCGTTCCGGTGGGATTTCCGGGATAAAACCTATCCTATGTGTTAATCCAAGTTACCTTCTATATGTGTGCTAAATTTTATTGTAATTGGTTCAGTAGTATTTGCGTGAAAGAGTAACACACACACACACACACATCCTCACAAACTTTCGCATTTATAATATTAGTAGGATTTACAAAAAGTAGAGTAAATCTAAAAGTATATTTATAAATTGTTTAGTTTGTAGAATACAAGCTTTTCTAACTTAAAACTAGATGGCGCTTTATGAATATTCCTAAATATTTATTTACAGGAAATATGTCTTGGAATGTGAAGATTGTGTTAAGATACTAAATTATAATTAACATGATGTAGACAGTAATAAAAGTGTTTAATAGCTCATCCTATTCTATTAAGTGTCCATTAATATGCGCAGAGAACCAAAACTAGTAAATGTAACGTGATACTTAAATTGGTCAAGTGCAAGTCAGACGCTCAACACTGAGGGGTTCCGTACAAATAAGTAAAGAGAAACTGCAAAGAAATTGTCACTCATCCATTGTATGACCACGCCACCTTTTGATTAGAACTCGATTTGTATTCCTTATAAAAAACTTATTTATAACTTTTAATATTATAGCGGCAAAAGAAATACACATTCTATGAAAGTAACAAGTAGAGCCTGGTTGGTGACAGATGGACAACGAAGCTTCAGTAATCCCGTCCCGTTTTTACCCTTTTCGTACGGAACCCTAAAAATGAAAAATACATACGTGTATAACACGTAGTCAAGAGGCGTTAAGATGAGAGATTAGGCCGGTGTCATATTACATTGTGGTGATTTATTGTGTGGGGAGTTCCGTATAGTTTACCGTACAATATTGTGTACGGTGAGATTATATTATGAGGTCAAATGTTTTGATAGAGTATGTGGATTGTGGGTATTTGTAGATTTTGGTCTTGTGAAAATATAGTTATAATTGCAATTGGAAAGTGCAAGTGATTTTAAAATTTATTTAAACGTTTTCCAAGAATAATTCCCGAAATAAACCAATGTTATTTTTAAGAGCTATTTTAATTACCTTTTAATTAAAAAGAATTACCTTGAAAGCGTAGTTAGAAGTTAGCCGCTCACAGAAGTCATTACGCAAACTGATATGCAGTTAGTTTGGGTGAAGGACAAACAACATACAAAGGCTCAAAGGCTTCCACGACAGCACGAACAACTCCAACTGCGATCGAATTATTTACTTTTCGCGCTGTGTTCATTGGCGAGTTTCCTTTGAAATGCTAGGGTTTCGATTTTATGCTTATGTTCATAGTATGGTAAATTCCTATACTAGCCTTGGGCTAAACCTTATCCTATTTATTCTACATCTTCTCTCGTATTCTAATCTCCAAATTTTGAAAAGATTAACTATTATATTTAGTATACGGCCTGTATGGAGGTGAATATTTACAGACACATGGACAGTTAAATACATTCATTTGTAGAGCTGTCAACATTAGAATTTTAATCCATCGATAGCCGGATAGCTCTACATACCCATTATCCATATTCTATGCTCATGCTATATGCTCTATTCCGTTATAAATTCTAAATATAACAACCAAAACATCAACAACAAACGAAATATACGCGCAGCCAATACGCCAGAACAATGCATTATCCAGCGCGTAAGTTTTTTAGTTCCAGAAGTTTCGAAGCCAATTCGTAAATTATATAACAAACTTGGCTACTACGAAAGCGCTGTAAAGCCTGAAACTCCCTAAACTATTTATCAGTAATAGTGAGCCATTCCGCCTTCAAGTTTGATGGGATATTCAATGTTGCCAATTGAATTCCCCTTTGTTCCCCATTCTTACTATTTCTATGCTATTGTCGGTATTGATGCATTTTAATGATTTGTGGTTTAGGAGCTAATGATTGAAGGTCTGGTTTGGGTCTGGTTCCGAAAAGGTACAAGTCGACAGGATGTCTCTGTAATGTGATTTTTTCAGATATGTAATTTCATATTTATTTTCATGTTTTTAGGGTTCCGTAGCCAAAATGGCAAAAACGGAACCCTTATAGT
>CAJQZN010038907.1:16989-28951 GCA_907164685.1 Colias eurytheme | reverse complement strand
AAATACTCAATAGTTCCGTAAACACGTAAATGCGATACCATAAAAGCCGCTTTGATTCAATATTTGTTTCCTTGCAAAGGATTGAGTTACTTTCGTTTTATGAGTGAGTTCTGTTGAACAACTTAATGGTAGAAATCGATTAAATCATTTTCATCTAGCTACAAATTTTTGTCATATCTATACTAATATAATAAAGCTGAAGATTTTGTTTGTTTGTTTGTTTGAACGCGCTAATAACAGGAACTACCTACTGGTCCGATTTGAAAAAAATATTTCGGTGTTAGATAGCCCATTTATCATCACGCTAAGACCAACATGAGCGGAGCAATGCGGGTAAAACCACAGGGCACAGCTAGTTTATTATGTTGTTTTCTACTGATGAAGGAATTTTTAAAATCGTTCAAGATGTTTTGGAGTTAATACATTACTAACTCTATGTTTTGACTTCAGCCGGGTTAAAGAGAAAATACAATCTAGGATACTCCGCAAACGTGTAGCTTTAAATTAAATTAATAATAAAAGAGAGTTTAAAAACGGTTGAGCTTTATTTTGAGTTAAGTAATCTATTTTCTGAAGGTTACACAAGAAAGTATAGTATAAAATACTTTGAAATACTTTTCCTCCATAGTTCAACAATTAGTGGTTTGATATACAACGCGTATACTTCTGATATAAAGAAAGGTTACACAATTGCCCGAAAAGAAACAGATGTGAAATTTATGCGTCTGACCCCACAAAGGGACATTCTTTCCACAGAAATATATGCTCAAGGAAGTGTTGAAAGGTCATTGCAGAAAGGAAATCATCCAGGTAACAGTAAAATATAGAAAATATTTAATATGAGTTATTTCATTTGATATAAAATAACTGCAAAACTGCGGTGTGATAATATTTTTTTTTCAAGATAATATAATAAGTTATTTTAGTAAAACGATTTAAATTTAGTCCAAAACTTTTAAGCCCTTCCCATTTTCTCTGTTTACGTATAATACGCCGAAACAACACCCGCAAAGGCCTAAACCTAATTCATATCCACAACCAAAAACCTAATTGAAAAATTCAATTAAAAAGTTAAAACATACGTTGTTTAAAAACACGCTCCAAAAAGCTTAGGGAGTTTTCAATTATCGTATCTCTGCGTTAATATGCTAATGTCTGCTTGTTGACAACCCTGGCTAATAGAAAATGGACCCTTTCGTATTGGCCCATTGTACCCTTCACAAACCCTCGCCCGTATTGTCTTTAGATAATCTATCCTCTTATTGACAAGTTGTTTTGGCACTTTGTAAACATGGAGGCAGAATCGTAGCGTGCCTTGGCGGGGCCCCGTATAAAAATTTGTTTGGGGGCCCTTAGGAAGTAAAGATTTCTCACAAAAGCGCACATTGGGGGCCCCCTTGGCGCGGGGGCCCCGTATAATTGATACGGCAGATACGGCGGTAGCTACGCCCCTGCATGGAGGTAATTCATTATTAGCCTGTATTGGTCGAAAAGTTGATAGGGCTGTCACTAAGCCGGGGCATGATTAACATGTTAATGCCAGTGTACACATGTTAATCGAGTGAGAGAGAGAGAAACAACTTGATTATTTTAAGCTATTGCATAGCTTCTATCGCGGGCCTTGAGCGCGGGGACCGAATCGAGAAATTCCGTAACGAACAAACCTCACGCTCCCCACTCCGACGGGCACGGAGGTGTGGCTTGAAGGCATAGCATGCAATAGCTTTACCGCGGCAGTCCCCGAGTGCCACACGTCTTTTTTTTATTTTATTGATGATAAGTACATAATGTAAGGATGGGGTGATGAATTTTTAACAGATTCTGAAATTGAATTTAAGGCATCTATGTGAAAGAAATTGATGCACGTAAGTACTTATAACAACCATTCAGGTGCAAATAACGGCACGATAGACAGATTCATATTATGTACCTACTATGTAGTCTATTTCCAATAGGTGTGCGTATTTATTCATTAAAAATCCCATCAAAATAGTTCCTCTTTTTTCGAATATTACTTGTACAAATTAATGAGTAGTTGTTACTGGGAACGTTATATTATGTCTCATGAATATGTGATAAAAGCTGTTATTGTAACCAAATTAATGGGAACACAAAATTCTTTACACATTTTTAACTATATTAAAGCTCCCTTTTGCGAAACGATCAACCAACGATCTCCATTTAATCTCTGGCGGCTCACGAAAATGTTATTAAAAAATGTACAAATGTGCAATATTTTCCACCCCCATTAGCGCGGGAAAAACGCCGCGAAAAACGGCGCCATGATAAAATGCTAAGCCGCGGATTTTAATCATGGCGATAATTTTACTTTTACGCTTTCGGCTATATTATTCTGTGCACTCATTTTGTTAAAAGGGTTTATGGGTTTTTCAAAATGTATCCGGTTAACAGTAGTCTAGCGAATTATATTAAACTAGGTACTACGTCTGGATGAACACAAAGAAATGTAGCCATGTGTGATAAAATTTATCCAGATTCAGTCATAGCGCGTGATTTAAAAATATGCATAAGTTAATGTTAATATGATAAGGAATAAGTTTAGCACGACGCGGTCGTGATGATTTGTAATATTTTAAAACATGATTATCTACACTTTTAAATAAAGATTGTATTGGCATTATTTTCTTTCCATACCAGCCATTATAAAACATTATTTCACGTCTCAACTTATTTATTGGTCAAAAATTATTTAAAATCATTCTAAATAAATAAATCAATGACTTATTAATTAATTTTACAAACAAAGCCAAACGCTCACATAAAAATCAAAACGAAACCACAATGCGCCTTTTATAAAATGTTCACATTATTATAATTACGATGTATATTTAACACGGCCATAATGCAATTTGCGCGGGAAATTGCTATCAATTATACAGACAATACAGTCAAATGAGACGAATATTGGACGGTTGATGTCACTTATATGGGTCAATACATTTGGGTTGAGTTATCTGTGTTATTTAGTAGATGTATGCATTTATAAAAGAAAATATTGGTATTTTTAGTAGTTTTGGGATATTTTTCGTATTATTTTGACTTTTTATTAGAATGTACATTGTACAGTCTTAACTTATACCTAGTAATAAATTGAACTTTATTATCAGGTGGTAAATCGATCATTGTAATTAATGATTAATTTAAATATTGTAGTATCCTCATTTAATTACTAATATTAATAAATAAACACTATGCTTATTCAATTGTCCATGTGAAAACGACTTTTATATAAAAGTTTCATCGCTTAGGGTTGTCAAAACGTATCTCTTGTTGTCCCACACATCAAACGCAGCCATGTTGTGACGTCATCTAAAACTATACATTTTATTGACTATTGCCTTCGACACGTGGACGTGACGACGTGACGTGACGTGACACGGTCGTGACACGTGTTTATTGTTCGCTAGCGGACGTTTAGAATGGTTTCTTTTTGGATATTTAGCGAATTGAAATGGTTAGTGAGAATAGGGCTGTGCTTAAATAAAAGTTACGTGCGATGTTTTGTACAATGTAGAGAGAACAAAAAAGGTTTAATTACACGGTATATTCTATCTACAATGAATAAATTAATTTCGACTTGTGCAGTTTTACGTAACAATTTATTTTATTTTACGTAAAGGTAAGAAGAGACTGAGGTCTTTATTCAACTAGAAAAAGGATTTCATATCTTTTTAAAAACAATAAAAGTCTTACCTGTAATATAAATGCCGAAAATGTGGGTCAAGCTAAATCGAAGAATAATACGCAAATACCGAATAAAGTACGCTAAACTTCAAAGTGTATTTTGAATTATGTCGTAGGTGTACTCGACAATATTCGTACATACAATAATTATAATACAAGAATGCACTACAATGGCTGAACACTCAAGCAAATCAGCTCTTTAAGCCATTGAACCAGAAGCCTCCAGCGATGCATGATATTTCCAATTGTCCATACACTTCAGTGCTGTGGTATTTCTACTAATAATTTCAAGCGCTTTATTCGCTTTACTGGTACATATTATAATGCTTTATGGTTAAGATTCACTAGAGTATTGTCCCGGCTTCGTCAAAAAGAGATAAATAAAGCTTTAATATGACGGGGAAAGTGTTGCATTGTAAGCAATTAAAAAAATACAGTCGACCTGAGAATCTCATCATTTTTTGTCAAATTCGATTGAAAATCGGAAGTTTTTGAGTTAAATTGAAACAAACAAACAATAAAGCAAATCTTTCCTCTTTATTATATTAGTCAATACAAACTTATAGTACTAAGCTTCAATCATGTAAATTTCACGTTCTCAATACATTGCCTCTTTCATCTTTATGGTTTCCGAATGTTGAATTCAATCATCATAATATTACTGAAATTAGTTCAATCTCTTTTTTTCTACAAAGTACTTTTTATTGTTATCGTTGCTATGTCCTATTTGTACCTTATATTTTGCTGTGTCCTGTCCTGTTTTTACCCGCGTTCTTTGCTCTACAATAAGCGAGATGATAAATGGGATATCTAACACCGAAAGAATTTTTCCAATAGGACCCGTAGTTACTAAGATAAACACTTTCAAGCAAATAAATAAACATGCTCTTCAGCTTTTTAATATTAGTATAAAATCTACATACATCTTCATTCTCAATAAACAGTCTCTATAGAGTTGACTGCCACAAATACCGGTATGTTTGGCTCTCGTCAATATCTGAAAACTTTTCCAAACTCCACTGAATCGCTTATATTTTGATCCCAAAAGCAATGACACAAAGGGGTGTGATTTCATATGAATGGTTTACAATCTAAGTGCAGATTGAGGCATTGAAGTGATCATCCCGGTGGACCAATCAGAGCGCTTCGCGAAATTGTGTTATTCGTTTGTGTATGCTTAATATTCAAAATGAGGGTTTAGTGGTATAGTGGGAGTAAGAGTGTGTTTAGTTTCAACAGTTGTTTCTGGCTTTCAAATCAAATGGTAGTTATGTTGAAAGGTATATGGTAAAGGTAATATGTTAATATAAGGTGTTTTATTTGCTTGACCATCTTGTTGGTTGGTGTTGTAATTGACTTATATTTTATTTATTTATTTAACCATTTATTGTACCGCACCAATTTAATTTACAATGTACAGTATATATACTTATAGATGCGAGGTAAAGTACAAAAGGTGACCTTATCGCTTAAAAGCGATTTCTTCCAAGCCACCTAAGGTAGAGGATAGATATTGTATAATACGTTTAATTTAATGTAACGCAGGTAGCTGAATGTGTAAAAGAAAAAAAAAATATAAATAATAACAATAATTAAACTGTCTTATGTCTTAACTCTATATTTATAGAGGTATATTAAATTAACACACATACCTATATACACACACTATTTAATTGGTTTCGTTTACTTCACAATTTTATTGCACAAACTTATTTTTACTGGGAATTTTTTTAAATATGTATTTTGAGAGAAAATATTATTTTCAAATACAGAGGCATATTTTTTACATTGATATCTATGTATTTAAATTTTTCCTTCACAATTTAGCTTACTTGCACCTCATTTCCCTAATATGTGTATTGTGCAATCTTAAATTATCAAAACAGGCAAAGTCGCAGAATCCAGCTAGTCGTTAATAAATAACTGTATTCAGTGGGAAACTTAGATAAATCTCTTGAACTATTGTCTAAGCTGTGCAAACCACTTTGTATATTCCAAACTCTTGAAGTTCATTCAAATTATTATCTATATATAAGTTAAATTGTCTCATTTGTGTTTTGGCACTAAAACGACCGTAGTATTTGAAATCATGGCTTTGGTAATTTTTAAATGAGAAGTTATTCAACTCGAAGCTTATTCTGATATGAACAAGAAGGAAGGCAACAATTCTGTCAATTTTGCTGTATATTTTTTCCAGCCATTCTCCAATTCGGCTTGGTACGTTTTAACGAGTTTTGAATTGAAAGATAGGTCATCGAATATAATATATAAACACTTCATGGAAAGATAATTTGGTAACTTTTTAACCCAGCAATCTAGAAGCAGTAAGCTAGAACAAATGTATCTATAGATAATAATATATTTTGCTATAACACACACAAATTTTTATTTCGCTTTTATTTTTGAACTTGTACGTAATAACGTAACAAGTAACTGACGATAAATTTAACAAATCTGCATTGTAATCTGAAAACAACGACCTATGTAACAATACGATACTTGTAGCAACAATTCTTAAATACAATAAAGATATAGTTTCCTAAGTACTTTACCATGTTGAAGACCGTAAGTTACGTATTAATTTATAGCTGTATTCATAATTTTTCTTATAAAATTCATACAGCATAGGTCAGGTCACTATTTATTCAACTTACAATCGCGACCCATTTCTGGCACAAAAGAGAAAATCAAGTGTTTCATTATGAACAAATTACTGTGAAAATATCCCAGTATAGGCCAATTATGTAATTCGATCAGCTGTGTCCCGTATCGGGGTCGAGGGGCTTTTGTTTACAGAAACCGTACAAGGGCTGGAAATAACCATTGTACTTTCGACCGAGTTTAAAAAACCAGATTAAGTGTGTTAAGTCTGTTTACTTTACCGGATTATGTACAAATAGGTGTTTTGTTCATTCGTCATAATTTGGTGAATGGTTAGTTTCTAGTATTGCTCGTATTGCGACAGGTAATTGGTAAAGTGAATAACCGATTGATATTTATAATATCTACAACTAGCTATGCTCGGCGGTTTCACCCGCTGCTCCGCTCCTGTTGGTCTTAGCGTGATGATATATTATAACCTTCCTCGATAAATGGGTGCATGCCATAGCATGGGATAATGGGCTATCTAACACCGAAAGAATTTCGGACCAGTAGTTCCTGAGATTAGCGCGTTCAAACAAACAAACTCTTCAGCTTTATAATATAAGTTTAGATTAATTTTGTTTAACTTTGAGTTTACAAGTTTTTAGTCTACAAGTTCAACTGTAAGTATTATAGGCGAATCATGTAAAAATGCATAGTTTATCTTTTTCAATTGTGAGGCATGAACATAAATATAAAAACACGACTGTGCAAATCTTAAACCACCTCTATTTTACTACATAATTCCAGAATCAAGAAGTCACACAATGCTAACAATTTAAACTCAATATAGCGTAAAAGGTGACTTCCGAATTTTAATTTTTTTCACTCCAAGAAAAGGGAATTTATACACATCATAAAAGCGTTTGCAATCTAATTTATTTTCAAATTACCCGCAATATTTTCTTTCCAACGAAATTTCTCTCGATAACCGCGATACAAAATTCATTAAACCTAAATAATAACCCGATTTAATTAAGCTTATAAACGTTTTAACAGGATTTTATTAAATTTCAATTAATTTGCAAATACAAAGATAACAGGTTTAAAAAGTTTTAAGCTTTAAATATGACGATGGAATACGTATTTTTATTGCAACGGGAATTGTTAATTGTTATTTTTTCTTTTCCTGTGTAAGGTTGTGATTGTAAGAGTTGTTATTTTAATGGTGAGACGGAAAAGAACATTTATTTTGAAAACACATACGATTTTAAAATTAAACAAGGCATATAACATTACAATTTTCAAATATAGGTAAATGTTGTAATACGAGTGATAATGACTCCACATTTTTCGTTAGAAGGTAAATAAATGTGGATATAAAAAATTACATGTCATTTCCTCGATGAAATTGATCGTCCAGCGTTTACTGAAACAATAAATTAGATTCGTCACAATGAAACCTTAAACTACTTCCCGCTAATTTGATAGTTTTGCTTGATTGACTTGAATACCACCATACACCAATGATAACAAATCCAAGCCATTACCAAAGCATAATGAATCGTATGCCCCTCAAATACGGTGCGATTTCATTCGAACAAAGCCGAAGTAGCGATGTTTTGTATAAATTGTACAGCGTAAGTACGGACTACAAAAGAACAACTGATCCCCATTCGGGGCTATTTCATTTCGTGTATGGAAGAAGCGAATAGCTTCTGTGGCGTTCCATTAGTGGGCTGTCAACGGAGCATTCAAAAGGGAAGGAATAAAGGAATAAAAAGTGGGGAGAAAGGGAGGGAGCTGAAAAACTTTGAGCGCGATATACAACAGTTGAAAGCGGTGCTAATGTACGATTCGATGACCTACTTGCTTCTTTTTTGTAATCTTCTATAGAGGTTTTTGTTTTGCGAACGATTTCTGTTCCGAGTGTTTTGTTCGTTATTCGCTTCGCCTTTTGTTCGTGGTGACGTGTTATTTTAAAGCGTGTGAGGACAATTTTATTGGTTTAATTGGTTTGGATTTTACTGGTTATAATAACATTGTGAGCGTTTGTAATTTCACCTTCAAATACAACTCAGTGGTAGTACTTGTTCGAAAAATCGTTTATTTAACAATTGATGGACCCGTCCCTAAAAGATAAACACAAAAACGACTTCTAATTTTATCTAACGTTATCTCAACGCTTACATACAATTATTAAAACGTACTCCATTTTGTATAACAACACATTACGAAACGATATTTTCGTACACGCTCCACTAGGAATAATCCTAGATTGATAAAAAACAGGATATTGGGAAAAGTCTCGGGGAAGTTTAAGCACAAAATTGCCTTAAACCGATATATCTTTATATTAAATTCTGGGATGTTACCGCGTGACATAAGCTTGCGACGAGATATGAAATCGAAATTCTTAAAGCCAGTCTGAATTTTAAAATGTGCATTTAATTTAATGCAAGCGAGAATGGTCAGATATTAAGTTTCGAGCGAGTGTACGGATTATGATTTAGAAATGTTGATCTTAAAAGCTCCACTTTACAGTTATTCAACGTTTTTTTATTATTATTATTAGTTTGGGATTATCTTTAGCTGTTTCATTTTTAGCTTTTTTATGATTGTTAATGTTAATAATATTTCAAGATTGTTTATAAAATGTACTACCATATTATGTACAAATCTCACACTCACAGTATTATAAGTAATTCATGAATCAATTACAAAATAACAAATAACCTATAAAAACAGTTAACTTATCTTATGTTGGATAAGAATCCCAATAAATTAACCAAAATCTAATCTATCTTAACAATTCGAATTTCTAAGCCTAGTGCAATGAAACAGCTTATCTAAAACGCAGTTAGCGTCCGTCTCAAGAAAATCTACAGTTAAATTCTTTAACAAATGAGTGCAATTCGTTCCCACCGTTTCGTATTCTTTCCTTCGATTGCCAACCATCAATCGAGATCAGCCCTTGGAACATAGCATTAGTTACTGTGCTAGTATCTTAATGGTTGGATTTAAATATAGTAGACTAGATTTCCACCCGCGGCTTCGCCCGCGCATTCAAAGAAAAGCCCGCGTAGTTCCCGTTCCCGTGGGATTTCCGGGATTGCGTCATTTTCCCGGGATAAAAAGTAGCCTATGTCCTTTCTCGGGTATAAAAATATCTCCATACCAAATTTCATGAAAATTGGTTAAGTAGTTTAGGCGCGATTGCGTAACAGACAGACAGACAGAGTTACTTTCGCATTTATAATATTAGTATGGATGTTCAAATATACCTTACATTAGTACCTTTATATTAGTACTAGTTTTCCATCCAAAGCTTTTCCCGCTTTGTCTAAAGCCTACTAAATTATATACTAAAACCTTCCTCAAGCACCACTCTATTTATTAAAAAAACCGAATCAAAATCCGTTGCGTAGTTTTAAAGATTTAAGCATACAAAGGGACATAGGGACAGAGAAAGTGACTTTGTTTTATACTATGTAGTGATAATGTAGTGATAAGCTTTCCGCCCGCGTATTTCTCTCATCTACAGTTTTACAAATATTATAGTTAAACCTTCCTCTTAGATCACTCTATCTCTTGAATTGAATCGCATCAAAATCTGTTGCGTATCTTTAAAGATTTACAAACAGAAGTGACTTTCTTTTTTATTACTAAGTGGTGATGCTGATGGCATTGTTTTCTATAATTTTAGTATGGAATTTATTGTGCTATCTAATTAAAACCTTATCGATTCAGTGCCTTATAGTGACGTCATAGGTTAATAGGTCCATTTCCGACGAAGTGATTCAAAGATTAAGAAAATTGTAGAGCAATAAGTTTATTTTTGTGCTTTTTTTCCGGTAAATACTTTTGCCTATTGATAAATTTCAAACAATTTTCTATTGTAATCCTTCAAATAACCACCTGGGTCTAGACTCTAGTAGAATATTGAAGTATATACTAAAATTATTTCTTTCTGTCCTGAGTGATGGATGGTTAGCTATACTAGAGCTTTTTATAGTTCAAAAATTCAATTGAATATTATGTTTTAGTGGAAAAAAATTAATTACTTACAAAATATTATGTAGTTAACAAAAATCTGCACCTTTTGAAATAGTGTATGGGAAGTTATAATATGCCATTACTAATTGTTAAAAAAGTAAAATACCGAAAATTTACTTTATTAATTTAATAAACTAAAAGTAAAACCTTGCATAAAAAACATCTTTTATAATAATTTATATAATATATATTTAATACTTATATACTCCACCTTAGAATTTATCTCAATCTTCATAAATAAACGTTCAAATAGTTTACACTAATTCGAGTTTAGCATACAATTGTAAGTAACGTTTCCTTGATACGTCGGTCCCCGCGGAGCTTGTCCCGCTATCCCGGGGGACCGATAAATATATCTGTAATTACACTATATTTTTAACTTGACATCAAAGCGATTCGCTACACGTATGCTGATGTTTTAGTTTAAAAGACTCATCGAGACTGAAAAAAATATGTTTATTGAAATGGTTATTCCTGTTAGAGTTAATGTCCATAGAAGTTAATAGTGAGCATTTTGACAATTCTTTTTAAGAACATTTAGTAATCCATACTAATATTATAAATGCGAAAGTAACTCTGTCTGTCTGTCTGTTACTCAATCACGCCTTAACTACTGTACCAATTTGCATGAAATTTGGTATAGAGATATTTTGATACCCGAGAAAGAACATAGGCCACTTTTTATTGCGAAATATGTACAATAATATTATGTAGTAGTTAATAATATCAAATCTTTTTTATTTCTTACTTTTCCGTTTTTGAAGTCGGTTGTTTTTAACGCAGTTATTTTTATTTAATACTTTTTAGTGTATTTTTCAACACGAATCAAACGAGCCCAAACTCGATAAAGTTGAGTCAATATATTACTGAGTTCCTATAGCCACCTTCCGATTCCATCATCAAATCAGCTTCATGTCATGATAATGTTTCATCGCTATCAAATTTACATACGTATACAAAATTTCAGCTCAATCGGTGACCGGGAAGTGAATCAAAGTTACTTGCTACATATCAACTTGGTCATCGAGTACAGACAAAAATGCTCATAAAATAAAAACTACTGGGCCTATCCGAAAAAAAAAATTATGGGACCAATTCGACACCATCCCGCATCGAACAAAAAAAGAATCACGTAAATCGGTTCAGAAACCTCGGAGTAATCGGTGTTTAATAGCTTAATTTTCATTAAAGGCTCTAATCGCACGGAAAGCTAAATTTTCACAAAAAAGCTCTAATCGCACGGAGAGCTTAATTTTCACAAAAAACTCTCATCGCACGGAGAGCTTAATTTTCACAAAAAGCTTTAATCGCACGGAAAGCTTAATTTTCACAAAAAGCTCTAATCTCACGGAAAGCTTAATTTTCGCAAAAAGCTCTAATCGCACGGAAAGCTTAATTTTCACAAAAAGCTCTAATCGCACGGAGAGCGTAATTTTCACAAAAAAGCTCTAATCGCATGGAGAGCTTAATTTTCATAAAAAGCTCTAATCGCACGGAAAGCTTTATATTCACAAAAAGCTCTATTCGCACGGAAAGCTTAATTTTCACAATAAAGCTCTAATCACACAGAGAGCTTAATTTTCACAAGAAGCTCTAATCACACGGAGAGCTTAATTTT
>CAJQZN010038907.1:0-16979 GCA_907164685.1 Colias eurytheme | reverse complement strand
AGCTTAATTTTCACAAGAAGCTCTAATCACACGGAGAGCTTAATTTTCATAAAAAGCTCTAATCGCACGGAAAGCTTAATATATTCACTAAAAACTAATCGCACGGAGAGCTTAATTTTCACAAAAAAGCTCTAATCGCATGGAGAGCTTAATTTTCATAAAAAGCTCTAATCGCACGGAAAGCTTTATATTCACAAAAAGCTCTATTCGCACGGAAAGCTTAATTTTCACAAAAAAGCTCTAATAGCATAGAGAGCTTAATTTTCACAAAAAGCTCTAATCACAGGGAAAGCTTAATTTTCACAAGAAGCTCTAATCACACAGAGAGCTTAATTTTCACAAGAAGCTCTAATCACACGGAAAGCTTAATTTTCATAAAAAGCTCTAATCGCACGGAAAGCTTAATATTCACTAAAAACTAATCCCATGGAGAGCTTAATTTTCACAAAAAGCTCTAATCGCACGGAGAGCTTAATTTTCACAAAAAGCTCTAATCGCACGGAGAGCTTAATTTTCACAAAAAGCTCTAATCGCATGGAGAGCTTAATTTTCACAAAAAGCTCATATCGCACGGTGAGCTTAATTTTCACAAAAAGCTCTAATCGCATGGAGAGCTTAATTTTCACAAACACCTCTATTCGCACGGAAAGCTAAATTTTCACAAAAAAGCTCTTAATCGCACAGAGAGCTTAATTTTCACAAAAAGCTCTAATCGCACGGAGTTTAATTTTCACAAAAGCTCTAATCGTACGGAGAGCTTAATTTTCACAAAAAGCTCTAATCGCACGGAGGCTTAATTTTCAAAAAAGCTATAATCGCACGGAGAGCTTAATTTTCATTAAAAGCTCTAATCGAACGGAAAGCTTAATTTTCACAAAAAGCTGTAATCGCACGGAGAGCTTAATTTTCACAAAAATCTCTAATCGCACGCAAGCTTAATTTTCATTAAAGGCTTTATCGCACGGAGAGCTTAATTTTCACAAGAAGCTCTAATCACACGGAGAGCTTAATTTTCATAAAAAGCTCTAATTGCACGGAAAGCTTAATATTCACTAATAAAAATAACTGCGTTAAAAACAACCGACTACAAAAACGGAAAAGTAAGAAATAAAAAAGATTTGACATTATTATTTACTACATATTATTTATATGTGCTATTTATTAAAAATGTTTGATGTCGGTGCACGGGCTTAATACTAAGTGCTTAATGTTCGGCACCAACTTCAAACCTATTTAATAAATAGCACATCCATACTAATATTATAAATGCGAAAGTAACTCTGTCTGTCTGTCTGTTACTCAATCACGCCTTAACTACTGAACCAATTTGCATGAAATTTGGTATAGAGATATTTTGATACCCGAGAAAGGACATAGGCCACTTTTTATTGCGAAATATGTACCACGGGCGAAGCCGGGGCGGACCGCTAGTAGAAAATAATTTATAAATGTTTTTATACTTAACAAAGTTTACATGCACAATAGAAACAAGATCTAATACGTTTCTTTTTGTAGATAGATGTTCATAAAATACAATGTCTCAGTATTTTGCAGTACGGATTGAACCCATATCTATAGCCTACCTGTACCTGTAGTACCCACAAAAAATTGCCCTCTTTTCAGGAAGTCGGATAACAGAATTACTCCATAACAATATTACGTAAGTATTGAAATAGTACAAGAGTAAATAAATAAATAATATTTTATGTTGGAAGGGGGATGTCAACCGTAATGGATGGAGGCGAGTCGCATATCGTGACGTTAAGATTAGGTGCCGTGGTAGGAGATGAATTATTTTTAGACTAGTTTGTACGCGTGGAATGCCTTGAAGCATAGGTTTATGAAAATGGAGTTATTGCTTTGATTTGTGGTAAAATTAAGCAATAAGTATAGAGTTACCTATGAGAAGTTCGTTACTAACAATTTAAAACGAAGTAATTATTACTAATGATAAGACAAGCGGAGTTTCTGTTTAGAGTACCTCCTGAAATGGTTACGTTTGATAAAGTAGTTTTCTTCAATTTTATTATCTTTTTTGGCATCGCAATAATCATCTCGAAAAAATTAACACCTGATGCCTGTTTAATGTAGGTAATCTAAAAAAACTGTGTATGTTGTGGGAAAAAATAAATTATCATTTTATTTTTTATTTATTAATAACTTGTTAAACATTTATACAATTAGAGGCTTTTAAGCCTATGTTTGTTAATACGTATATTAATACGTATTAACAAACATTACTTATAACAATAATATCATATTATGCCAAGACATATTTAATTTGATTACATTTTCCCCTGGCTCTTAACCTAGCTTACCTTAATATACGAATTCACAAACAAGAAAGTAACCTAACTTATAACAATAACATACAAATTCCACGACATTATAACATGATAAGATTTTCCCCTGGCTCATAGCCTAGCTTATCACTAAATCGCCTGCAGCATACGACAGAGCTAAGCACGTCATCTAAGGTTCAGCTCGTATATCCTATTTATATTTATTTGCCTACAGCTATTTGTGGATATTATGCAATGGAAGCTCCTAATGCCCTGTTGTTGATTATCTTGAATTTGCAGTCCGGGTTATTAGAAATTATATTTTAAGCTTTATTTGATGTTTGTTTTGTTTCATTTTTTGAGCTTTTTTATAAGATTAAGTGAATATTTGAACTGATGTATTAGTTCAACCAAAACAAAGGCACTAGGCAAACTACAGTGGTGATGATGATTTAACAGAGCTATGGAGTTTCTTGCCGGTTCTTCTCTGTAGATACTGCTTTCTGAATCGGTAGTAAATTTTAAAAATGTGTAATGACGTTTCAAAAGTGCTTCTAGAAGAATCTCCTTAAATAAATAAATGTTTGAGTTTGAGTTTGATTAAAATATTACAAAATATTATATAAGTCAGTATTTAATTATGAATCCCTACAATTATTTAATTACTATCGTTGTCTTAGCTTTTAAAACCTATAAGTTACTATATTAACAATATTTTTTTATATTTTCTATTATTAGGTACGTAAATTAATAAAACAAATCAACAGTGTCATTTTTCACACAAAAAACTTTAATTAAATTCAAACATGAACCATAGCTTCATAAATATAAAGCAGCGTCGTTAAGGGTGCATTAAATATACAGCCAGTGTTTACAGGGTCCATTAAAAATGGACGAGGTACCGTCTGGTATTTCCGACCGAGTTTAAGTGAGGGGTGTACCTTGGTGTTAACAAGGATGTGTTTCTTTATTTTTTGTGGTTTGTGACAACCCTTATTGTGTGTAAACGTGATACTGAAGAACCGATGCGATTTTCTTTGATGATTGAAGGTTGACAAAATTATTGTGATATACTATGAAGAATTAAATGTTAAGTTGATATGATTTTAAAAGAGCAAGTAAAGTTTCTTGTCGACTCTTATCTGTAGAAATAGCTTTTTGAAACGTTAGTAGATTTTAAATTATGTATTTAAAAAATTACAAATAATTAACAATTCAACAACGCTTCTGAAGGAAGTGTTGTTGAATTGTTAATTTTTTGTATGTAAGTTGAATGAATAAATGTTTCAATTTGAGTCTGAAAAAATTATAGCAGCATATCAATAAACTAGCTGTATCCCGTGGTTTCACCCGCATTGCTTAGCATGATGATATATAGCCTATAGCTTTCCTCAATAAATGGGCTATCTAACACCGAAAATTTTTTTTTAATCGGACCAGTAGATCCTGAGATTAGCGCGTTCCAACAAACAAACTCAGCTTTATAATATTAGTATAGATAATAATAGACACTGAATCGTTTTTAATTGTAAACTTCATACATACACGAACTTCATCTTTATTCAATTCGGTAAAAGGCTAATTTCAAACTAAATCTTGCACCTAGTAAAATTAAAAGCAGAGACGTAATGCTTAAAATAGCATTAGCTCCGAATAGTCAACCCCTTGCCGTGATTACCCCCAAATACGCGTAATTTGTTGTTTCGGAGACAGTTTTATTGTAACAGATACTTGTTTTAAATTGCATACTTGCATACTGTAAATACATTGCCATTAGGTAGAAATTTATGTCTTATGATGATTGAATAATGTGTTTGGCTGATAGACTGACATATACAAAGACGACTGTTCTCTAACAAAGTTTTGTGGCCTTTGAAGGTGGGTGGAAAATATTACAGAGCGATAACCCATCAATAGTCTGACCGTACAATAGTTTGCTTTACCTGGTAATCGATTTAAATCATAATCATATTTTCAAACAAGAATATTGTGCCTTGTTATGATATCCACGTGAACTCTTCTAAAAAGGTTATCTTTTGTTTAATTTTAACGATGATAAACGAAAGTAAGTAATACTAAAATGTAATCTTTGTTTAATTATATTTAAATAGTAAAATGGTAATATGACTACGATATCTACTTTTATTAAACGTCACGTTACATCTAGACAAGCCACATTAAAGGAGAGTCTAACATTTTTAATACCTAATTTCACAGTGACCGATCCGCCATAAACCTGCCCAGAATATGCGAGTGGGGGAAATTAAAATTCTCGTGTAGCAACACTGTAGACGTTTTATTAAAGCAAAAAATGCCGAAAAGCGTTCGCTAGAAGGCTACGGCCCTGCGGGAGGCTTTTATAAGGCGAACAATAAATCAACGCGAGAAAATATTTAAAAGCTTGCCGTTCCAAGATTCTTGGGTGGTGTGCGCTTGGCACTCGAAATATGTTAGCTCCATGGTTTTCGGGAAATTTAAGCAGATGGGGGATGGTCTTTTGTGTGTATTGTAATGTGTTTTTTCAAGAGATTTTAAACGGAGAACATGATAATAATAAAATGTACTTACCAATTATTTCTAAGGATTAACTTAGATAACTAAAATGTAGTTTAGAATTTCCTCAAAATAGAAGAAATCTTTGATAAGTCTAACTTCCATAATATGAAGTGTTAATGCCAGGAAATTTTTAATTGTAACTGTATGTATGCATTGTTTTAATAGTATTTATTTCATGTGTATTGATGTAACATTTTTAGGGTAGATTCTGTTTTCCAAAACATTGGTACCAAGCAGAACAAACCAGCCAGGCAGAGTACAGCACACTTCGTAGCGGCTACAGTCTACACAAAATATTCTAACTCTTATAATATACAAACTATTGAGTGCAGCAAAAAAGATTCTTACAAAGGCCTTTCGTGTTTTTACGCTCCTACCAGAGGCCATGTTTAAAATGTATTAACTTTTCAGTATAAACGTAATTTGGGTAGTCAAAGTAGAATTTTTTATTGGTTCCATGGTGTTTTCTGATTGTAATTAGAAGTAGGTAGTGTAGTACAAAAGTACTGTAGTGTGCAGGTAGTGTAGCAGAAGCTAGAATGCGGATTGATTCAAGTTTCATTGAATTTCTTCGATTTGAATTTATTTGAGTTATAGGTAAATTCGTAAGTTTAATTCATAAAGGTACAAGGCATTAAAAAGTTAAAATACTGACTCGTTTTTATATTCAATAATGTAATTTATATAGTTTATTATCATTATTTTATTAGTGTTTATCAAAACTACGATATAAGGGTGGATGCTAAAAAAAAATACCGGCGACTCCATTCCTTTGTCCAAAAAAATTAGGTTATCAATTTCACACACAGAATAACATCAATTCAATTTTGATTTTTATTTCAATAATAATAGAAAGGATTGTTAGTTGCGGCATTTTATACGGTTTCAAGTAATTCAATTTTACGGTTCAGTCGACTCAATGGACGCCGAATCGGTTCATAATTTGAAAGCTTATACATACAACTAGTAGTTAGTGCTTTGTGAATTTTTAACGTGCTTTTAGTTTATTACATTTTCAACGGATGTAAATATTCATGTGAAACGAGATTATCATTTTACGATAAATTGGTTGTTTTTTTTTTGATAAAAGTAAATTATTAAGTAATTTTAGTACAGTTATATAAACACAATATATGCGAATTTAAATATGTTTTGGTCTAAAATAACTGCCTTTATTTTGATCTGTTGGATGTCTGGTATCATTTAATTATTAAACATTTTATTTGCATGATTTATTTATTTTTTTCTACAGCATACGACGGGACACCTGATGGAAAATGATTCCTGCTGCCCTTAGCTGCTGCCCATAAGCATTCCCGATATAATCGCACTACATAGTATAAAACAAATCCACTCTCTCTGTCCCTATGTATGCTTAAATCTTTAAAACTACGCAAAGGATTTTGTGGCGGTTCTTTTTAATTGATAGAGTGATTCAAGAGGCAGGTCTTAGTATATAAGCCACGGGCGGAAAGCTAATAGATAAAAAATAATAAATACATAATATGCCCTTTTAACTCAGAGTATTATGACAGAGGCTGTAGTTTGCTTGTACTCCGAGCGTCTAAGAATCTAAAAGGAAAATAAACTACATAAATACATTTAAAGAGAATATTTTATCTTTCATTTCAAAATTGTAATAATCTCGCAACTCAATAAGTAAAGTTGATAAAAAAAGTTATTTTTTATGTAAAGAAACAGCGTTCAACTGCAAGTTTTCTTTGTGCAACTAAATCGCGGAATACACTGACTTAAGCAAGCGATTTCGACACAAAACACAATTTTATTTAATTAAAACGAAATAATGTTTTTATATGTCAGAATTATAACACACTAGGTTTCCGCCCGCGGCTTCGCCCGCGCAGTCAACGAAAAACCCGCATAGTTGTTCCCGTTCCCGTGGGATTTCCGGGATTGCGTCTTTTTCCCGGGATAAAAAGTAGCCTATGTCCTTTCTCGGGTATCAAAATATCTCCATACCAAATTTCATGAAAATTGGTTCAGTAGTTTAGGCGTGATTGAGTAACAGACAGACAGAGTTACTTTCGCATTTATAATATTAGTATGGATTTTTAATTACTTCCATGGGGATTATACCGAATTTAACAAATAAATAGAATAAAATATAATAATAATATATATTACACGTTGGAATAATACAGAAAATATATTTTTTATACTCTAAGCCCTAAGGAATCACTTAAACCAATCCTGAGTACACATTGTTATAATATATTTTAGCTTGGATTTTAATTTATTAGGTAAAAAAATACCTAAATTAATGAAGGAAGTAAAAGTAAGTCAACCATTAGAAATAAAATGTAAACAAGTTTTAAAAGTTCCTTTAAACTCCAGTTAGTGTAAAATATATGAAAACATTATTTGAACGTCAAAAGAAACATAGAGTTAAACACAATTATAGAGCTACTTTAATTTTATTATTAACTAGCGGTCCGCCCCGGCTTCGCCCGTGGTACATATGAAAAATAGATGTTGGCCGATTCTCAGACTTATCCGATATGCACAGAAAATTTCATGAGAATCGGTCCACCCGTTTCGGAGGAGTATGCAGACTAACATTGTGACACGAGAATTTTATATATATAAGATAATAAAGTTACAATAATTGTGAAATAAACTAACTTCAGTTAAGCAGAATATTAATGAAAATCGCTCGCTTGTAAACGCAATGCAGCTATACTAACAGAAAAGTTTGCGCCTTGCAACTACGCAATTAAATGGAGTGATTTACAATCAATGAAAACTGTGCTTTTTCTTTGTTTATACAGCTTTCTTGTTAAGTTACTCGCTGAAGGGAATTTCAAAGAAGATGGGTAAAAGCTATGTTGAAAGCTTAAGGTCTTGTATGGGGAATGTAAATTAGTAATTAATTGTTTATAAACTAGCTTCGTATTACGGGTTTGCTTTAGTAATCTGTATCTATCTTTAAGACAAAGGATCATATGTTATAACTTATAATATATTACCAGAAATAATAAGTAAAACATGAAAGAGATAGTAGGCCGGTATATTAGTTCTTGTCAAGTATTATAATTTGAAGATAATGGTAGTAGCGCTAAATACGAAAATTAGCCAATGAGTATTTATACCTAAGCCTTCCTGAGATTAAAATAAATTAAGGAAATATTTACCCATTCTAGCGTTTTTCTTATTTTATTATTTTCTTTTATCATGTCTTTCTTATAAGTTATCACATAATTGAAATTAAAAAAAATGTTAATGATATTTGCGTTAATTATTTTTGAACTTCCCTTTTCTTAAACTCGGTCGTTTATACTTTGCTCAATAGCCTTTGCTTAATAGCTAACTTTTTTGTTTGTATTTCTTCGCTATGATTTAGAGATCTTCATTTAGTTGAATGCGAGATTGAAAACTGTTGCTTCAAGACATTTGGAATATTAAAATGTTGTAAAAATCGTTGCTTTATGGGAACAATGTTTTTTGTGAAATTAGATCACATGTTGACAATTTTTATTATTTCATTATTATTCTGAACGAATTAAATAAAACCTTAGATACTAGAAATATTATACATGTGAAAATAATCAAAAGTTTGTATGTTTGTCAATCTTTCACCTCGTGACTGAGTGATTTTATAATGTGATTTGAAGTGTTTGGAAATACTTAGAGAGGTAGAGGACGATATTTTGATTACTCGGGAGAAGACGCGGGCAGTGATCTTGTCATATATAAATGATTATATACGTATATATTTTCTATTTGGCAAGAAACCATGTCTTTTAATCAAACCAAACCTACCTTCAACAACCAATTAAACCTCAAATCAAACTCAATCATAACTGATCGGCAAACATACATACAATCGAATTCAATTTCTCACAAATTGATGATGCTACAGTTTATTAATTAATACTTCAGACGTTTCTAGAATTCAAAACGTAAATCGCTTTAGTTGCTGTTCCAATCGGACCGCATATTACGTACTGCAGACTGGGAACACATTTTCAATCAAACCACAGAGGGGCACAATTCTTAATAAAATGCTAAATTTCTGTACCCCACATTCATTCACTTATATCCTATACAATGACAAGCTAAACTGAACTCTATTCATTAGTGATAAGGTCAGTTTTACATTGAGCGATTCATTATATAGGATCTTTTGCTTTGGATTCACGTAAAGGGACGTATAAATAACAGCACGGAATACTTGAGTTAAATCAAGGAGCATTGTGGAAGGAGCCTTGTTAGCCGTTTTCAACCACTGATTTTTTATTTGATATCTCAATACAGGGCTCAAACCGGTTTGAACGGGATTTTTTGTTTGCATTCCGAATTTATTTCCTCAGCCATTGTTAGTTTGATTTATAATTTTATTTTGTTCTGTTTGACTAGCTCGTAATAAAGTTGTGCGCGGTTAATAAAAGTTTTTTTTTCGGGGTTGATATAGCACCGAATAAAGGTCTTTCTAAAAAGTATTTATTGTGCCTATTTGGTTTATGGCTCTATATTGAAATGATTTGTGGCGGTGCAACTTTGAATGAGGATAAATACATAGTATAATCAAGGTGTAATAAAGTATATAAAAATTGATGTTTTTATAATTTATGTTAAGGATGCTTTGACAAGAGTAGAGGCTTTGTTCCTGTACTTAATCGTGATGTATTCTTTAGTTGACGTTACAATACTAAAAATATTAATAAAAATGTCAGCTTCATTCATCAAAATAAGAAAAATAGGCTAAAGCACCCCGAAAGTTGAGTAACATACAACACAGGATAACGAATAATTACAAGAAAAAAAAAACAATATAAACCAAGATGATAATGATGAAAAATTATTGTATTTGTAAGTTTGTAAACTTATTGATAAACTCTACATTTCAGTGCTAAAATGCTTTAAAGCCAAATCAAGCAAACTGGTACTTAAGTTAACTACTAATTATGTAGACGGAGTCGGATGTACCACTATAATTACTCTAAAATGATATAAAATTCTATCCACACGATCAGAATCAACAAAAAACAAATATCAAGCCATAATCCACACTTGAAACATTACATGCTTATAAAAACAACATCGAACAAGTCATAAAATCGATTATTTGCATATCGAATACACGAGCGAGTTGAATCGCGAACACCCACTAGAAACACATCCGATAATCGGAGTCGGATAAATAATCGGAATCGATATTTCGCTCACGTACCCGACTCGTCCCTGCCTGGTGCAACTAGGCTATCTTTGTAGAGCTACGAATGTGTAGACACGCTTTAATTTAATCTTTTTTCATTTTCATGAACTATTTATAGTTTTTGGATGTTAAAAGAAAATGGTTTAATCTAAAGTTTTCTAGAATTGATCATTATTATGTGTATATTAATATTGTCGTAAATTTCGACAAAAGGAATCTAAAAGTATTAATTATGTTCTACATTAGATATTGTGGATTCAATTTACTGGGAAAAATTTGTAAAATTAAAATTACTAACCCAAATAGTGTTATAGAACTGGATGCTTTGCTTTAATTATTATAAGTAACGCATAGGAACTCTTATTTTTAGAAATGTTATTGTTTGTGTTGCTAAAAAATTGCGGGTCTATATCCATTGTCTCTTCACGATCTTCAGTCCATATCTTTACACGATCTGAGAATAGATTCCCTACACAGTGCGGTGCTCACGCTACACTTCAAGTGCAAGCTTCAGCCGCCATGCTTCATGTACGTGTGGATGCCGCTTTATTTTGTTTTCTTTTTTTGGCGGGAATTAGTTATCTGTGGTGAGATTTTTAGCGAGAATGCTTTTTTATTAAGAACAGTGAAATATGAACTGAACAAAATGTACTTCAAAAATGGTAGGTAATATAATAGAAATTACTATCCTGAAAATAAACTTTATCTTTAAAACTGACCGAGCAACTAATAATATCTCATAATATACATACAACACCTACACAAAGACAGATATTCTTAAAAACATCCTTGTGATTATAAAACATAAAATTATTCGTAAATTAAGCTTTTTAGAGAGATATTTAACAGATCGGAAATATAAACAACAAAATTGATACCGACATTTTGAATTTTTATTTTTAAAAAATTGTGACTTGTTAATAAAGAGACTAACATAATTTAATCCATTTGATTGAAAGGTTTTATCACAGTCTTTTATTTTAAAAAGCTTTTCATATCCATACAAATTGCGGCCTTAAATTATAGAGATAGTAAAATAGGACAAAGAGAGAACTCCAAGATATCGTGCGAGCAATATTTTATTTCTTACGTGATCCCGGGAAATTCTCTTACTATTTTATATCTGTGAGTTTAAAATTTAATTTTTATTGTACCATTTTGACCTTTATGTGGTTAATTATATGGTCAGTAATTATTTGGATGAAGAAACGTGTCAATAATTGTAATTATTATTAATGTTTATATTTTTATAGCTACCGGTTTCACCAGCGCGCGGACAAAACCACGGACACAAGCTAGTATTTCTCTATCTTACTTATATGCTATAACAATAGTCAATAGCAAATTTAATAAGTTAGTTTAGTTCTTCAGTAACATCCAGCTAAACATCAATGAAAAACCTTCGTATTACATATATTATTTTAGTTAATAAGTAAAAATTTTGAACTTTTAATTGACTTATTAATTAACATGCAAAGAACAAGCAAAGAACGAGTTATTAAGGAATGAATCTTAAAAAAATAACGTTTTCAATAATTGAATATAAAACTCATATCTCATAGCATCAACAAAAAGCCAATGTTTCTCTTTAAAAATTCATTAAATTATTCCAACCCCTCGGTAATGGAGAAATGAGTCTGATAATCGATGGAATTGTAAAATTAATTTAAATGTAATAAGAGCTTGTAATAATGAATCGGATTTATTTCGAAATGAACGGGTTGTAATTTCATAATTGACATGCAAATGGTTTCTTATGTGTACATACCTATGTGAGAGTTAAATGGATGAATCAATTCGAGCGTGTCTATAGTGTTGTTTATGAAAATAGTAGTAAAAGTACATGTGTTTTGTAGAAATGAGATGTAATTACTGAAAATTAACAGATCTCCAAATGAAATGTTTTCTATTTTTTTTTAATATTTTATCAAATTTAACTGTTACTTACAAGTTTAATCATATATCCACACCCCGGACACTCCATACAAAATGATCGTTTTGACAGTCACACTGTAGAGACTGCAAATGTGTGTGTTAACGCTTTATGGTTGGCACATTTGTGACTAGCGTAAAAAAAATTCGCGTTTTTCTGATGACATACATCCGTAAACAGCACAATATCACCATTTTCTACGAAAAACGATAATCACAAATCCAAAATAATAAAATTACTTTAAGTCAATTTGATTAATGTTGTCAATCTTCGTTGCGTATCGTCCTTGCAGAAAAATATGGCCCATTTTATGTCTGATCGCGCGGGGGTGAGGTAAGTTTAATTTTGGCGGGAGGCGGAGAGTGTCCGTTCTGTAGCGTTTAGCTACTATTATGTATTCTGTGTCATATCCCTAATTATATAAAATAACAGCCTAGTCTACAATATTCATCTCATTTAAACCTCACGTATCATACGTACGTAACTACCATGGGGCCAATGCAGCCTACATACGAATAAAATTTTCTAATATTCATAAAAACTAATAGGATATTCAACAATTATCCAATCACCCTATAATTTCATTGGCTAGACTATTCTGAGGTCATTGTAACCTCATGGTACCAGTTACGAAGTATTTTAGTTCTAAACATGTAAATGTAGCTGTAATTGTAGAGTCAAATTGACAAGCACATCAATGTGTTAAAAGTTCAAAGGTCATATAAAAAAGAGTTTGGATGACAATTTTTTTTAAACACGATTATATGATTATTATAATGTACTCCTAGCTTTTGATGTAAATGTTACCACGTGAACGAAATTTTTGGTCCATATTTTCAATGTAATAGTTTTGTCTTTAAAAATATAAGATCATAAATATTTATTTTCACTCTTAAATAATATTAATTACAGTTCAAAATTCCATCTCGTTAGAAGATCTAGATAAAACAGAATGGATCGTGACGTCACGTATTACACACATAAATCATGGCGGACGCCTGCCGCGAATTATTTAAAATGATATTGTGACTCAGTAAGGGTGTGTACTGTGTAGGCTGAGAGACGGCGGGGATTTATTTTAAATGATCTGTTTTTATTCGGCTGGTAAAGTAGAAATGTTAACTTATAATATTTGTATCAAACAGTACATATTTGCTATTCCTATGTGTGATTGTCTTAATTTTTTGTAATTTTTATGATATTCTCTTATTAGTTATTTTTTGTTTGTTATGTAAGATTATGGTCAAGCGTTTCCCTATCGACAATAAAAAAAAGTTATTCACGTCGGAACAGATGTTAGAAAAATCTTTATTTTGTTGTATTTCACTAATATTCTACTTTTAAGCCCATTACTAGTATCAGTCCATTCCTTAACATAAATTGCTTCAAACATCCCAGCGTTCTTATATTTAGCTAGGGCCTTCAATAAAATACGAGTAAACACAAAAAAGTCAGCCGCCTCTTATCCTACAAGGGCACGCAAGTATTTATCACGGCGGACAAACGGATTACGGGTCCGGGTTAATAAATGTCGCGCGGGGGGCAGCCATTTTGTTTTTATCGGCGTTCCAAATTCGAATTATGACGGTTATCCGTCTTCGAGGTAGGTACGCTTTTTTAGATTGAGGGATTGTTTGACGTTTGCGGTTATGTGTGTGTGTGTTAATCGTTTCATTTTTTTATATCTGTGTTTGTTTTTAAGCAATACGTGTTAACAGTCATATACCTACGTATGAAAAAAGTCACTGCGTAATAATTTAATACATTTCGACAAACTGCAATAAAATCAGTAGTTATGAATACAGATTTTAATTCCATTTATTGTGGTGTATTTGGAAAGGTTTTGAAGCAGTATTTAAACAGCTTGATACCAACCTTCCGTGGGAGGTCGGTACTTGGTTCCCTGGAGTGCGTTTTTTAGATTATTATATTAAATCAGTATTCTGGTACAATAAAAGTGTGGTAGTTGCACTTTGTAGTTTGACTGTCATTTAGATTATTCTCGGTTAATTTTCTTTCATGGTAGTTTAATTAAAATTTTAAATATGATTGTGATAATTATAAGGACAACCAAGATTTTTGACCTATAACCAAAATTTCAAGAGTGGTAACAGATATACGTCTAACATGCAGTCCACGCGAACGAAGTCGTGAGCATTAGCTAGTGGGAATGTAAATTAAAAAAATATAGTAGTATAGTTTAAAAAAATAGGTGATAAATATGCTTCAGACTTATGTAATTATTGTATCGTCGAAGATCCTTGTTAAGTGTACAAATATTGAATTAAATCTGTCCGTTTAAAGTAGATCAAAATCGAGTCTAAACGAGTTGGTTACAAACATACAAGCGTACAAACATACAAGTGAAGCAAGTAAAGCGTGTTAAAAATTAATCGAACCTGTAACCCGTGTACACTAAACCACGAGTCACACAAGTAATATCTTAATTACATCTACATACATAATGAAATTATCATAAATTGGAATGAAGTTACTTTAATAATATCCATATTTCACAATTATAATTGCTTAATTAATGTATTCTTATTTGATCGTTAAATTGTATGATAATTGGACAATTACTGTTGATTAGAGAAAGTTGTTTTATTATGTGAAATGTTGAATTAGTCTTGATATAAATAATTTGTAAACTGGTTTATGATGAACACGTACACTAATAAAATTCAAATCAATGCTATTACACACATCATTTTTATTACACGCTTTATATTAGCTTCACCTGTATGTTTGTAACCGACTTCTTTGGGCGCGATTTTGACCCACTTTAAACGGCCAGATTTCGTTCAAACTTTGTAGATTTATTGAGGACCGATGACAATACACTAATTTGATAAAAAATTTCTATTTTTTAGTTCGATTTTCTATAAATAGCGTGTTTTTTAGTTTTTTTTTTTAACTATTATTATTTATATCTGTGAAAAGGATGAAACCTTGAATGATAGTTTATTAATTATTTACTGATTAAAGAAAGGAAGTTTATGATTTAAAATGTATGAGAGCCACCATCACAGTAAAAAAAGTAAAGTGAAGTCCCATGTCCCCTAGTGGGGTAAGGGGCAGATGCATTATACATCAGCTGTTTCACTGATCGAATTTTTTTAGAGACTAGTAGGTGATCAGCCTTCTGTGTCCTACCAGACCGAGATATTTTTGTTTACTTCGTCTCCACCGGGAATCAAACCCAGGACCCCTTGGTTTTACGTTCACGCGTCAACCACTGTACCAAGGAGGCGGCCACCATCACACTGATATGGCCAATATTTATATAGACGTCATATTGTTACTATGAACCCTTAATAACAGAATATGTAAAATTGTAGAGTATAAATCAGTTACATTAGTAGATGTAACTATTTTATACATCTATGAATGTAAGGTACCTAACTGTTTTTGCCATTAACTGCCCGACGTTATCACCATTCAAACTTTAAACATTTATTTATTCAATTAGTCTTCAGTCTTCTAGAAACACTTTTGAATCGTCATAACATATTTTTAACAGTTACCACCGATTTCAGTATTTCACATTAATTAACACTTATTAACTTATACGTTGATAAAATAGTTAATTACCTACTAATTAATACTGTTTTTAAAACTAATTATTGAATTAAGTATATATGTTTGAATTTAAACTAAGGATGTTCACTCAGCTGTTGACATCTCTCAAGTCATTGATTTATTACTATTAAATGTCTAAAATAGTAAACCAGCGGAAACCGTTTTGGTCTCCGATTGAAATGCTTATTTAGTAGATAAATAATTTATACATCTCTATAGATATATCGGCTAAATATACCCGCATTGTTAAATCGCTCCCTGGGCCCCGCCTGACCTTGGCTGGCACACGGATTCGCTCCCTTTTCAACTAAATGCGGTTTTGTGTTGTTGTGTCTGGTTGAATTTGACGTTTACTGTAATGTCTAGTTTACTTCACCGCCACTGTATCCTTAGGATAAGTCCTTTCCCCACTTTTTGTTATATTACAATTACTTCTAAATGAGTAGTCTTTGTCATAGTCTTTGTAATAAGCGTTTTGGAAAATATGTAGCGCACGCGGAAAAATATGTTGACGCGTTTAATCACTTCCCTAAAGCCTTCACTTGTCAAATTAAACTAGACTTTGAAATACTTGATTTTGTGAGCTATTAGAATAAAATATTCAATGTTAATTGCGAACATATTTTACTAGATATAGCAAAATTCGAAAAGCATGATGAAATAATTGAATGTGTTATAATTGAAAGAAAAAAATACTGAATAGACGATAACAAGAAATCCCAAATTCATAGTTCACCTGCAACATCGAATTATGTGTACATCTAGATTAACATTGTCTAGATAGTCTAAAACAAACGAAGGGCCTGTGGTTGGCAATATACACGTGGTACATATTAATGGTGCCAGTACACATGGGGCCAACGTGTTGGGCCAACGGGTTGGGCCAACGTGTAGAGAGCTACTTCGCGGTATGTTGGCTTCATTAGCCTAGTTGGCGCCAATATTGGCAGGCCAACCGAATGTTGTCGGTTTTTTGTGCACACATCAAAGGATCTTGGCGCGCTCCGCAAACAGCGTTCACACGTTGGTGTCTTGTTCAGTTTGTTGTTACGCGTCAGCGGAGACAGTATCGTTGCGCGTCAATGAAATTTACGTTTAACCATGTTCCAATAGCGATGGAGGCCCGAGGCGCCGATGTGGACAAGCAATGAGGTTTCACAATTCGTAGAATTGTATCGACATGAAGGAATAATTTGGAATCCACGGCATGAACTACAGAAAAATAAAAACCAATCTCAATAAATCAGATGTTTTATTTTCTATTTATTATATTATTCTAGATGTTTTTCTTATCTCACTTTCATACAATGCGATAAAAAAAATATATATTTATAAAAAGAGTAAAATAGTATTAAAAAGTTACTTGTTCTTAAAAATTTAATAACAATATACAATGAGCGTGGTTTTGATCAAATTGTGCTTTATTACATAAATAATATTATCATTTAAT
>CAJQZN010038906.1:0-14360 GCA_907164685.1 Colias eurytheme | reverse complement strand
TTTTACAAATTATTAGGTTGTACAGGTTATACAAAATTAAGTATCTTGTGGTGTTAGGCTTTTACTACAACAACGACCACTTTTTACGTCGGTTTTTTTTCTCTCTGCATTAACTCCTTTCCGATTTCTGAACACAATCTTAACTTTTTGTCCGAATTTTGAACACAATCTTAACTTTTTGATTGAATTTGAAAGAAATGGTTATCTAAATAAAAGTCTCTGTTATGGCAAAAAGGAACTTTATTTCTTTATTTGAACATTCATCGGGAAACATCAATACATGTACAACAATAAACAAAACAAAAACAAAATGTAAAGAATAAAGATACAACAAACATATTTTTTTAAGTAAAATACTTAGACGTAATAAAAAAAAAGATATTTAAAATGTACCTAAGTTATAATCTCATAAACCTATGTTTATATCTAACATATTATTGCTTAAAATTTAACGCCGTACAATTATTAATTATTATGCATTTTCTTTTAATCTAGGAATCTCAGATTCACGTTTGTAGAACTTTGGATGCTACATCATTTTGTAAAACGTTCACGGTTTAAGGGTCGACAGGTAGAACCAAGGGTAGAACCTTCAATTTTTTTTTTCTATAGACAATTCAAATTTCAAACCAGGGCACTGAATTATTTTTGAAGTGAAACTTCTTTATGCGCGTTTAGAGTAAAATTTCAAGGTCGCGTCATGGCAATACTGTCACGGCATGGAGTAAGGCGAGGATTAGGTATCTTTGAATCATGAAATAAAAGTTTCACTTTTGACACGTGTGCTCGTCACAGACGCTCTTTCTATTACTATGTTTTAATTTATACATATTATGTAAGAGATAAGTTTGTACAAAATAAATAATTCAATTTAAATTATACATTGTAACACTTATTTCCTCGTCTAATACTTACATTGTTGCTAGCATAACTCGTGGATTTATTATTGAAACACAAAAAAGTAGATTTTTAATCAACAATATTTAGTATTTTATTGAGCTTTATGCATATTTTAATATCCGTCATATTAGATATTAATAGGTATCTAGTGTTATAAATGTCATTTAGATAAAGTAGATCACGTTTAAGATAAAATTGTAATCCAATTTCTTTATAAATATATTTGATTGATTGATAGGTACTTGTTATAATCGATAATGTAAGTGCAAGTTCTTTCATAATTTTCTTCTGACAAAACCAAACACAACAAAAAAATAATTACTGAAATCAGTCCAGCTGTTCACGCATGATGATATGATCAAGAGAAATAGAGATTCACTTAAATAGAGAGAGATTATTATTTCTTGGGTTTCACAGTATCTTTATGTGGTATTTCTTCAGGCTAGTAGCAACTTGTGTTCTTCAAGCTTCTAGAATGTTCTATTTATGTATTTGTAGAAGTCACTGTGGAGGTTGTTGCGTGTTGTGTAGGTAGGGCCAGTAGGACGGCGCGTCGGCCTGCGCCTGGCACGCGGCGGCGAGCCCGGCCCAGCAGAACTTGTATGCGTAACGCTTGCCGTGGACCTGGGAAACAGTTGATGTTATTTTTTTGAAATTTTTATGATATGGGCTTATGCTGCAGTGGAGTTACGAATATTGTATAATGCGGCAAACAGAAAGTATGTCAAACTTTATACTTTGTAAGTACTTACTAATATTATAATATTACTACCAACGAACGATAAATATATTAACGAACTATATTCTCATGTTCATCTTTCTGTTTTATATTTTTTTACGAACAGCATTTTTATAGGCTGAATTAGATAAATATGTATATTTGTAAGGTTTTACGCATTTATTTTGAGTGTATAGTCTGGAAATCTATCAATTGTAGAATATCTTATTCATAATTGTAGAGTAAGTAATTTCGAAAGTTTGCACTATACACTATACTATATTACATTGCATTAAACTCACCTTGCCCATAATATTCTTATCGTAATAGTACCGCAGAGCCCGGGACAGCTTGTCGTAGTTCATGTTGGGTTTCTGCTTGCGGCGGCCCCAGCGCCGCGCGACCTCCTCCGGGTCGGATAGACGGAACTCGCCTTCGCCGGGGGAACCCTGATTATTTTAAATTAGATAAGCACTTGACGGTAATCCTACTAATATTATAAATAGGATAGTTTGTGAGGATGGATATTTGTTATTCTTTCACGTAAAAACAACCCAGAATAAGACATAGGCTACTTTTTATCCCGAATCTTACAGGAACGGGAATTTTGCGGGTTTTCCTTTGAAAACGTGAGCGAAGTCGCGGGCGGAAATCTAGTAGGTTAATAAATTATAGTATTAACATGAAGGAAAAACTTGCGTAATGAACATATAAGCTGCGTATTCAGCAGGTTATGTTTGAATAATTATGGTCGTTACGAACCTCCCAGCAGATCCCAGGTGCTCCAGCAGCCAGCTCCTCCAGCAGGAACTGCCACAGCTGCACTTGCCCGCCGCTCGTGCGGGCGCAGCCGCTCAGCGCCGCGTACGGATCTGTTCATATTACAATCTTATACAAAATGTTACGGACTAATTAATAAATATAGATATTTTTTTAGCATATATGTAAATAGTTTCAAATGAATGTGGAAGCTAACCTAACCAATCGCTTTCGGTGACTTACATATTTCTAAGGATCTTGTCATTTTTCATTATGTACAGGCTATATTCCTTTAAGTATGTGATGACGATTATGAATACATATATACCTACTTGTAAAAGGAGTCTAGGGAAAAATGTTTAAATCTGGGTTACCTAGTTAAGGTTAGTGGTTATTCCATTGAAAAGTTACATTTGGGGTTGCATTTTTTAGAGGACGCAATTTTATTTTTTTGATGTGTTCTCTCACTTCTGAGCGCTGTAAAACCTTAGCTATTGACCTAATGAAAAAATGATGTATATAAAAGTTGTTCCTCGTAAAACAATCTACATTAATAGTCTTATATCATTTCTTCGTCAAATGATAAAAAAAAGTTTTATTGAAAAATATAAATAGCTCTAATTTCTGAACATTTTCGCTTATAATTTATTTATTTATAGTTCTACGATAAAAAGTTACTGAATCAAAGTTGTAGAGAATTTAATTTGCAACAAATAATGTTAACATTGTATTATTATCAGATAAATAGTTTAAGAGATATATCGTTAAAACCATTTCAACCGCTATTTTCAAGATGGCGGCCATGGGACAAGGGTGGCAACCCCACAAACTTGGTTTTAGCTACTTACTGACCCCCCCTACACATCAAAAACATAAAATTGCGTCCTCTAAAAAATGCAAGGTTAGGCCTAAAAAATGTAACATTTCAATGGAGTAGTCCGCCCTTTGTGCTTTTGTTTATTGTAAACTGTTATTTTATGTACCTGGTTTATTGCACAATAAAGTGTTAAATAATAATAATAATAATAAGTGTGTTTTTGGTGGCTCTACATAAAGTACTTACTTTTATTCTATAAGTGACGAAATTACATAATTAAACGAAAATATTTAAAATAGTGGAAACCGTTTAAAATTAAAAGATGATGACTGATCAATAAAAGATGTAAGTGCAAAGTTACTGCCGTATATACAGTGATAAATTATATAATTATTGACTGATTTTATCGTTCTTCAGTTTGATATTATGTATTGCACTTGTTACCGATCTATTTAGTTCATATTTAGTAATTACTAATTAGTAGCAATAACTTAGTGGTTAAAACATCGAAAAAGTATTTAGACGACCAGGTGCGACGGTAGTGCGAAAAGTCTAGGAATGTCTAGGATATATTCTTCTCTTTTATGAAGATAAAAGTTTCAATGATAATTGTAGGAAGAAGCAAGTCCTATTTTTGAATGGTGGAGGAAATTGCGTTGCATGATTATAGATTATAGACCATAGTATGCTATTAGATATCTATATACTACAGACAAAAAAATGAAGATTTTATTTTATTATTATTTTAAATTTTCTAATAGAATATAATTTATATATACATTACGCACCGTGATCGTATCTTATCTTATCTTACGCACCGTGATACAACTGCTGCAAGCGGCGATGCTCGCTCGCACTAAGCCACAACATCACATTGTATTCAAACACTATCACGTTTTGCGCAGCACAATCATAACACGTATAAAATTATATTTCAACACACTTGTTTTCTTTTTAATTACAAGTCATAAAAATTCGTAAAAAATAAGTAAATACTTATACATTTTCACAAAAAATAACTAACACCGTTTTTTAGTTTTGAGTTCTTGGTTTCAACAGAGACAAAGTTACGTTTTTAGCAAATTATTTGCCAATATAGCACATAGATATTAATTTCAAAAATTTTGTAAAGGGAAGGCTTATAATGGTAGCCGGATGCGTCCGGATACGACACCGGAAGCGAGTGAGTGAGCGCTGCGGCCCGCCCTCGCCGCCCGCCCTAGCTACATTCACACTTCATGTCTTACTTACACCACTTATTATTCTGTACTTAGGCTAGGAGTACCGATAAGTATATTAAGCGCCTATACGCTATACGATTGTATTTTTGGACATCTAAAAATAATAGAAAAATCCTATAGAATGGCTACTGATAGGCTTTTGCGTAGATTATGTTATGTGTTCACTTTTGTAAATTATTTTCTTAGTCTTAAGACTTTACGAAATAATGGAAAAGGCTCAATATCTACATTACTTTTGCTACATTTTTCTGGTAAAAAAGAGGATTAGTGTGCTGCTCTACACATTATTGAAACGCAAGGACCATTTTTTATTGTAAATTAGTGCAATATAAATAATTATTGGAAATAATGTGTAAGCGCAGTTCAATTTCATTGTAACTAAAAATCTATTCCATAACATCGAGCTCTATGATCTATCAATCATATTAGAGACAACAAAGGACCACTTCCTATTTCTATTACTAAATCTATTAAAAACTATACACAGAACAAAACAAACAAATAAAGAAACAGTTAATATTATTCAATTAAACGAACCGGCGACCCCAGAGGGTGTGACTGCAAGTATCACAGGATTAACCCGTGATCTCTCAGCGGGTTACTTACTTTTATTGACTTCTACCCTCTTGGCTCTTACACAGATAATCCTTTATTTGAAATGTTAGATCACATTATCGCGAATAAAAAGGGAAATAATTATTATTAAAAACAAAATTTTATTGTTATATAGTCAAGTCAAATCGATTAAAAATCGAAAAAAAAAAATTATCTAGGAACTGTGTTGCATTTGCATATTTAGGTATTGTTTTATGTTTACTACAAACTTTATCACACTTGATTTAAATTAAATACCAGACTATTAATAAAGTACTACCTACCTACTAATAGTAGGTAATAGTTTTCCGTATAGCATTTTATTAATGTAGAGCAAGGTTTTATGATTTATGTCCTTTGAAATAGCGAATAATAAATGGTTCAGTTATCAGTACACTAATCATAACTTTACCTAAAATTTTAAACAAACAAAAAACAAATGCTTTTAGAATTTAAGCTTTTGGCAGATAGTATGGAACCCCAAAATGGCTCCTTGAATTCTTAGAACATAATATTAAAAATAATCCAGCTTGTTCAATTTAGCGGTGTAGTTAATGGAGGCGCAAGGCCGAAATGTAAATTATTGTGACCGCACTGCTTCTTGGAAAATACTTGCGTGTGGTACAAGTTGGGAACTTATTGCGGTAAGCCGTAAGCTGTTGTTAGAAGATATTAAAATTTATCTTATAGGTATATTTAATTGTAGCACTTTTTATATCGGTATTAGCTCCACATATCGCAACTCATCGAATAGTTGTCACCATATGTCTTACTAATTTCGGTGAAACAATTACATTGGCCATTTTCTCAAACTCAAACATTTATTCATTCAATTCTAGGAGGAGCTAGAAGCACTTTTGAATTGCCAAAACATAGTTTTACCAATTACCACCGATTCGGAAAGCAGTTTCCACGAAACCCTAACCGTTTTGTTGGGACATTTTTCACAGGTCGTAAAAATTTGAGCTTTTTATGCAGCTAACTGCAATGGTCGCATTGAATTGATACAGGTGTTTTCTTCAAAATTTACAGTATTCTCAATTCTTACTCAAACTTTATACAAAGTAATATATTTTCCAATTTATAAAATCTTGATAAAGTTGAAAACTGTATCATATCCGCTCTTCTCTCCTCACTCGCACTGGACACTCCTAGGAGGGAGAGGTCGGAAGGCGGAGCGCTGTCCGCGCCGCCTCCGACCCGCCCAGCAAACTCCGGGAGATCTCGACATAGCTAAGGAGCCGTGAGGAAGTATGAGCCGAAAATTGAGAGGAAAGGTTTTGCTCAAACGATGATATAATTGTTAGCTAAGTCACGTTTTTCCTTTATTTTAATGTAACTTCCTTTGTGGAAAAAGGTAACACATGAATATGTGTGAACTCACTTGACAGTGTTTGGTAAAAGCACGAAAGTTGGAATTCATCGAAATATCATTTTATTGTCCTATACTGTGCGATTTCTGATACCTTGTAAATGATGAATTATTATAAAAATATTATTAATATTTATTCGCAGCCGTCGCGGTCGCGTCGACACTACAATCTGAAATTATGAACAATGAGTTATGAATAAAAAAAAAATTGCAACAAACGTTCAGATAAAGGAGATTTCCTTTTCACATTAATTGTCTTGTAAATTGAAATATACAAGACCTATGTAATAATTATTGTAGAGTAGAACTTTGTAGAGTTCATCGTTAGTTTTAACTCCTTAAAGTATTTTTTTGAAGTGTTGAATAAAACTATTGTTTTATTTTTACTGTCGCGAACTGCGGCCTATTTACATAAAAACTTTAATCGACATATCTAAAAGTAAGCTCAAGCTTTAAATTGAGCTACATTTCATCTTGACACAATAAGTTTGATTGCGATACCAACTACCAAGTGCCATAGTCACTTGGGCAATCTCCTTTAAACGTAATTGCTAAATTACAATTAATATTTTTATTGAAATGTTCAAAGTAAAGCAACTCCTCATTGCAAAAAATACTCTTTAGTCTTTGCAAAGCCTAATTCTCTTTGGCGATATAATTATTAAATTCGTTTTATCACAAAAACTGCAACAAGCTTTTTGAATGGATTTGCATATCTAGTGCATATCAACACAACGACTGATTCAAGCGGCCAAAGGCTACAACGTTAGCATAAGCTAGTAATATAATTAGATCCACATATTAAAATGTATACTCTATTTCACAAAGATAGGTGCATGAGCAATAGCGGCATAGCGTGAGAAGCTGCAAGCTGCTTTCACATCACACATAGTATCGAGATGAGTCATCGGAATGCGGACCCGCTGCCCGGAGCGGCAGCTCCCAGGCACCACGGCTAGTATCTGATATTCTTTGATAGTTCATGACCGCGAATTATATCGCGATTATGGAGGAACCTATGGTGGGTAATTGTCTCTAATCTAATCTATTTGCTTTTATGCATTTTAAAAGTGTAATTCCAAATTTGGATATTATAACGAACTTTTACTATTTTCTTTTAAAATATGTTCATAAACTTTGTAAGCAAAGTTGTAAGAATTGCATGTTTAATAATTTTGCCTAATTTTCAATAGGTAGCTAGAGCAAAGGTAGAGTCACGTTGAAATGAATAAAGCTAATATAATGACTTGAAAATTACTTTCTTTTCTTATTCTGTAATAGAAATTTCGAAATAATCATCAATTCACAAATTATTCTCTAATAGAGGCTTACATTTAATTTAGAGTTTAGAGCTTTAAATATTTTTTTTTTGAACGGTTTTATTTTGTTCCGTTTTTTGTCTGTTTTTTGAAGATATCTAAAGTTTGTAAAGTTCAAAAAAATGCTTAGCTACATTTTAAGTATATCCCGCAATCGATAAAGTAACATCGCATGCGATGCGATAATGAAATGCTATATGTCTGTTATCTGTTCGTGTAATGCCTGATGAACTTAGTTACACTTGACTTCAGGGTCCATTGATATTTAAAAACCTTGTAAATCTTAAGTATCATGTAATGAGTATAGAAAGGTATTAATTTTTTATTGTTTCACTTGCATTCATTTAAAAAGTGTTTCATTTACAGAAGAGCTCCATTGAAAACACTATTTAAATCACAGCTTACCAAAATAATGATATTAAACCGCCCAGACAATAATTATTAAAGTACTAGATTTCCGCCCGCGGCTTCGCCCGCGTTTTCAAAGGAAAACCTGCATAGTTCCCGTTCCCGTGGGATTTCCGGGATAAAACCTATCCTATGTGTTAATCCAAGTTACCCTCTATATGTGTGCTAAATTTCATTGTAATTGGTTCAGTAGTTTTTACGTGAAAGAGTAACAAACATCCATACATCCATACATCCATACATCCTTACAAACTTTCGCCTTTATAATAGTATTAAGATGAACCATTATATAAACTGTATTTAAACCATCTCAAGAATATGACAGCGAAATGAAATTTGGAGGGCACTATAAATCACGAGGTATCAAGAGAGACCCCGGCTGTACCCCGGGACGCTGATCTCCATTGACTTGCTAATGCCGACCCGCCTGGAGTCTCGCCCCTCATATTGCAGTATTTGGTTATATTAGGTGAACTTTGTGAGGTATTTTTGAAGATTTTGCGACATTTAATCATTATTAGTAAGTAGGTACCTATATACATTTTACTTGAGTACAGAATATTTCTAAAATGGAACTTCATCAAATGATTATCGTAAATATTTCACCACAGATATTGAAAACCTTCAATCATTAGAACACTTATGTAGAGGTGTACCTATTTTTTTCTTCTTACCTATTTAATTAATTATCTGGAATATATTTTAAAATATACGGTCTTGAACTGACTTCCACGGAATTAATAGGTGCTACGACAAATTGACATTAAATTATCTTATACAAATCGAATCAAAGGTTACCTACCTATAATAAATTATTTTTATTTATTAGCAATATTGCTTGCCTCTTATATATAAGATCTTTCGACCAAAAAAGAATGAAGGTATATACGAATACCTACATTCGTTTGTAGATACACATAAATACATAATGTTATATTTTAAATATTCTCAACACCATCAAATTTAATTGATCCTTTTTGAACAGAGAAAAAAATCGGAGTGCCTGTAATTTATATCTTTAATTCACATTATGTTGGCGCCAAAACCACATGTGCCTCTCGGACAGTAAATGCCTTTGAATATATGAAACATGTGCTAAAATTACCAACCTCACACATGGCCTACCCCCTACTGCTTGTAGACGAATTTCTTGGAAAGATGCGTAATAAATTGTGTTCTAAATAAATGGAAAATCAGTGTCTGGTTAAGTTATATGCGTCATAGGTGTGTTCATTATAAGTATAATTATATTATTAATGAATGCTTTCAACTGCTATCGTATTTGATAGTATTTAAATGGAGAAACTGGGGACTGTTGAAAGAAATAAATGAAGAGAATAATTCAAAACATTGTGTTAGGCCTTAGGGGTTAGGGCCATTGATAATATTATGATATTATGTAAAACATTCATGGGAGTTTCAACTACTTATAAACAGGTATTGTTTGGAAAACTAATAAAATAATAAGGTAAATATAATTATCATCTATAATAGCCGTGACTCTCCCCTGTAGGTAAATGGTAGAGCCACAGATCACAGAAACTAAAGGGTAGAGCCAAAGTTTCAATAAATCTACAAGTTATTAGGTATTTAAATTAAAAAATTGTGAAGTGTTAAATAATTAATTAAAGAATATAAACAGATTCGTTACTAAGTAGTCAACTTTTTACATCTAAATATAGGTTTAAGGATTACACTTCGTCCAAATGTCGCCAACAGACAGTGAAATATAGCCTTATCTATTGACATTTAAATCTAATTATTCCAAATCAACAATCTCTCAAATTTTAAGCTTGCCACAACCCACATCAGTGGGAGTATCACTTTACAACCAATGGTAAACTTCGTTTAAGATTTATATGTACAACCTGACAGTTCACAAAAACTTTATTAGCTGTAAAGAGCGGGAAAATACCAAGTGTTCTGCGGTTTTGTAATAAATTAGAGGCTATGCTGCCGACATAATGTTGCCACACGCATGATTCATGTAAAGATACACAAAAAGGTCAGTTAAATCGATTATATAAATCTATTTTATAAAATATGCGATCAAAGAGCCGAACAAAATTATTAACAGGCATCCATCTTATATATGAATTCGAAGAATAATTTATGAATTTGAAGATAAGGCTAAATTCGGGATATAATATTATCTAAAATGCTTATTATAGGGTTTTTATTGTTAGTTTAGTATCTATTCGTAGCTTTTACTGCAATCATTAGGCTGGTCGTGTTTTTGATAAGCTAATTAAGCCTAATACGCTATATTATTTAAACAACTTCTTAAATTAACTAACTCTAACTCTTTTTAATTATAATTTAACAATATTTTCACGTTATTCAAAATTCTAAAATAAAAAAATAGAACCTGCACTAATTATCGACAAGACTATTCTAGTCTTTTTATCGCACGAAATATGATATTACATTTAGAAAAATAAATTGAATTCGTTTTCAATTTTCATTAATTAAAACAGCATTAAATACAGTACGTAGCAGGAAAAGTACAGATTTATTGTGGCAATTAAAATATTTGTAAAACAGTGCGTTGTCGAAATAAATCGAATGACACACCAAATAACTCTCCCACGATTCACGAACAAAATAACAATTATCACTGGCGCCAAGAACTCAACATAAGAAGAATAATATATACAAGAGATGTTTCTATCGGATCCGGAACAGTGAGTCAGGTTTCCTAGTACTAAATATTGACTCACTTCCGCACTAAATCCGTTTCATTATTTTTGGCGGGAACGCGGGTTAGCGCCATTTTGGCCACGCGTCAGATTCGTATCTATGAATGGTGAATAATCTATGAGTGCTATGTCATGAGTGTTTCGCAATAATGCTTTGATTTTTTCTAAAGATGCGTCACCTAATGATAGCAAACTAATGTATTATGAGGCAAAGTATTCAACCCAGATACTAACTGAATTAAACGGATGTATTTGCAATACCATTTTGTGAAATCGATAAAAACTGTTGTAACATTATATGATTATGATTATTATACATGTCCTATGACGAATTGGAAAACCAATTGCAAAACTGCAGACACAATTTTATATTCCGTGTTCACTAAAATGATCAAAAAATTGCTTCATGGTTGAGGCAAATGTGTATCATAGAACATTATTTTGGTAGTGGAAGTACAACCGGAAAATCGGAAACGAAAATCGGATGTACCGTGACAGCAAAATTCCACGATTATTTTATCGTGCCAACTGAGTGTAACACTCAGCATCCAAAACTTTTTCAAATGTATTTAAAAACAAATAATTTGTCGTAAGTGTAAGTATAAAAATGTAAACAATTCGGAACTACCTCACTCATCAAAAATTTTGTTTTCATCTTTACATTCCACTGGTCAAAAAGCGTCGGTCATTTGTAAAATATTTGGAAAATGCGGAATTTTGGCTCGCGACCGCGGGTGACCGCGGTCACCGCGCGTGTCGCACACGCGTTCTGTCAATTAGTGAAAACTGATACATAAATACAACATTTACCTACTTCACTTTATGCCATGCCCAAGCCATGCCAACTGTGCTCTTAATTCGATATTGTCGTTATTTCAATGCTAACCTTTTTTGAGTATCGTGAGTCGTGACAAAATATTCCTACGAAGCGCTGATTTTTGAGTGTACTCAAATCACATTAAAATATTTCTTATTTTACACAATATATTTTATTTTACTTCTCGTTTAACTAAGTCAAGAAGTAAATCTTAACAGATAAAATAAACGATAATTTAATACGATCGGAATAAGATCTCCCCTCGGGTCAGTAATGGCCGCTCATCTACTTGGAGATTTGAGCCATTCTCTCGAATAGATATTGACCTATCTTCTGATACGAGAATGTGTCCTAAATGACCCTTATTATATTGGAACTATCAATTATGCGCGGCATAGTGCCTGCATTTTGGTTATTATTTTCTTGTAAGAAAAATAAATATTCCTTGTCACATTTTATATACCTAGTTACTCCTGTTTATTTTATAAATTAAAAAAGGTGTCAGAAAATAAAGAATACCTATTGTTTTTTGTATATAATCCATTTCATAGTCAAATTTCATATCTCGTGCAAAAAAATCTTCAATGAAACATTGTTTAATTTACCTGCCGAATGCCGATCGTAGGTACTATCAATGCTACTTTCTAAAAAAAACCACCCACAGATTTGTTAAGCGAAATACGGTAAGAACTGGTTCACATACCGACATAAAATTAACAAAAATATAGTATCCCATGCAGTGTACATACATATTAGGTAGGTATATGCAACCAGTAGGAATTTCACTCTATCGAGGAGAGGACCGGTCTGTAACATGCGCACATTCCAGTCCTTACAACTCGCATATTTTTTATAGCATAATATTTGCCTATAACTTGGGAGATTTTACATAATCGTTATTTGATACTTTAAATATTAATAATTATAAGTTATTATTAAAAGATTATAACATAAGAGCAATTATTGTCTTTGCTAGTTTACGAATTTCAAGTATTTTTTCTTTTGGTTTATACATATATGGCCTTGACACATATGTGATAATAGAAATAATAATACATCTTGTGTTTCATAGAAACTGTTTACTGAAATTTTGTATTATTAAAATGATTATTTATCAATTCTTCATTAAAATGCTTTCATATGAATGAAAAGAAACGATCATGCGCGTACGCAAATTTTGTATTTATTAAAAAGCGCCCAAGTCTCTATGAATGAAACGAAAGTATTTATGGTGCATGTTTGTTAGTATAATCTACCAATTTGCAATGCTATTTTTGATACAATTTATTGAAATATCAAGATAAACGGCTTGTTCAGCCGTGTCTACCTATTTGTCGACACATCTAAATTATCATTCGGGATTTATTTTTATTATTTCACTTTTATCTATAAATGCGAACGACTTTAATTTTAAATTTATTCTTTATACATAGTATAATTATTACAACTTCGTTATCGTATGAATAAAAACTGTCACTGAAAAGTAAATAATTTACCATTAAGTGACTAAGTAAGACTTATCTTTTTAATTCCAAGGTAAACATATGATTACGAAACTGGAGTAAACTACTATTATAGGCAGGAAGTATGACTGTTGTCGAATTATGGCATGCAAGGTGCTTTCGCGTTGATTTCCCAGAATCTCCCTGAGTCAGGGCGTGAGAGATGAATGGCGCGCGATCGGCGCTATGATTCATGCAAGATCCATTCATTAGTTTTTTGGCGCGAGTTTCTTAACTCTTATAGTCGTCACTAGATGGCGCTGTTTTAAAAAATGCGTTCGTCTTAAGTATTTTACTTTGCTCATATTACACTATGAGTGATCAATAAATTATAAGTATTTCGATAAAATTGTTTTCCCTTTAATGTATTTTCTATAAAATTATAGTGAGTTTATAATTCAGTAAACTATATGGAAGTTGGAAGTTGGAACACACTAATTTGTAGAGCCGAGAGCGGGCTTTTATTTTTAATAATTGCACCTGCATTTCTAAATTTTGCAAAGTTTACGTACCTAGTTGCGTTGGTATTAAAAGTATTTTTAGATTTATCGATAGAAGTCATGACAAACAAACAAACAAACAAACAAACATACAAACAAACAAACTCTTTAGCTTTATATAGACTGGGGTAGAAGCCTTTGAAAATAGTGAAAAGATAAAAAAAATCGCAGTCGGATGAAACCCATTAGAAAAGGAGGCGAATATGATAAAAATGTAAGGAAAAATAAATTACGGTCAATCCGAGTTCGGGAAGCGGGAGGGGGGAGCTTTTAAGAGGAAAATATGGTTTCTCTCGATTTCCGACAAAACTACAAGTCCTATAGAAAAAAGTTCAATGGCAAAGTTGTAGGTAATTAAAAGTTCTACAACTTTTGTATTCACAATTTTTTCACATAACCTAAAAATTTAGGTGAAAAATTCAAAAAACCAAGTTTTTGGTCTTTTATTTCTATCTACTTCAAAATTTATTTTTTTTCTACGAAATTTCGTGGAAACTTACTTTATTATGTCCCAAATACACTGTTATTTATTTGATTGAAAATATTTATTTTTTCGCCTTATTTTGAATTAATACCGAAAAAACAACCTAATTTTCAATCGAAAAGTCACCCGTCAAAATATCAGCTTTTTTCAAAAACTTGGGGTGCCTTTTATTCATTGAAATCTCTACTTTCATATGGTGTAAAAAAAATAAACACCACCATAGTAAATGT
>CAJQZN010038905.1:0-14248 GCA_907164685.1 Colias eurytheme | reverse complement strand
TGGTCTTCAATTTAGTAGCTTTCTGTAAACATATTTAGAAATATGAACATCTACTGTACAAACTTTGTTTTCATGAAGTATTTTTATGTTGTATGATATGCAATATGATAAAAAGTACTTCTCTTGATTATCCAAAATGTATAATAGATAAATTGATTATTTTCAAATAGTTCACTATTTATCATATATGAAGGAAAGAAAAAAATCTGTTTTACAAATAGGCCCAGAATGTCTTCAAAGTGTGATGGAGTCATTAATTTGGGAGCAGCGTGGGAGAGCCATACACACAGCTGTGACCTGCCCATATATCTCACAAATAAGGCGCCTAATTGTCATCTGTCATAGACATCTTGTTGCTGTAATAAGGTGAAGAACAATCCTAATATATTATTATTTTTAAATTTGAGATACATATAGTTGATACATTTAGTAATAGGATCCTAACAGGTCATACATGACTAAATGTCTCACATGGGTTGTTTTACAATTGATTATTATTATAATCTACAATTGATATAAATGCAAAGCAGTAAGAAATAATTAGAAAAAGGCTTTAACATTTTACTTCTTTATTTCTTGGTATTATTAAATAATAAAATAGTATAATTCATATGAATAATATGATTAAAAAATCTTAGGGAGCAAAATCATCACAAAGAACCAAAGAAAGTAAAATTGGACAAAGCACCTCACGGGGTAAGCAATAGAGCTCTGAACAATGTTGTGGCTACTTTGAAGAAACCTGTTGAAATTTGTTCAGAGGCACAAGACGATAGTGAGGAACAAACTGATGATTCAGAAAGGTATGTAAATATTGAATATAAAGCCTGGTACTTGTTGTGCCTTTCCTTTGTTTACAAATATACAAAAACCAGTGTTTATATAACATAACTAGATTTCCGCCCGCGGCTTCGCCCGCGTTTTCAAAGGAAAACCCGCATAGTTCCCGTTCCCGTGGGATTTCCGGGATAAAACCTATCCTATGTGTTAATCCAAGTTACCCTCTATATGTGTGCTAAATTTCATTGTAATCGGTTCAGTAGTTTTTACGTGAAAGAGTAACAAACATCCATACATCCATACATCCATACAAACTTTCGCCTTTATAATAGTATTAAGATTTGTGTCATGATTGAAATCAAATATCGGTGAAGGACTGGTGAAATATGATATTGGTGAATGTCAAACACATTAATAGTTATTAATTTTATTTTGCAGTGCGCTTGCTCGTGTAGGAGCCAGAGCTGCCTTGCGACTAGCTCTATCTCTCGTAAGACGCGCCTGGCGGTGCGGTGAAGACGCAGATGTGTGTTCCTTGCTGTTACGCGACGCGTTGGAGGCCGTGCGAGCATTGCCCGATGCAGCACTGTATGCTGGAAACGGACAAACGAGTATTACGTCACAACAAACACCGCGCTCGCAGAAAATATGGGCGGAAGTTGTGGATAGTGCAGCCAAATTCTTGCATCAAGTTGTTGCAGGGTAATTTTTTATTTTTGCATTTATTACTGTACAAGAACAAATAGTTTTGTTTCAGTAATGATTTTATATGTTTTGGAATATAATTCGTAGTTTTCCTACATCACTTTATATTCATCCATTTTATTAAATAATTTTTCCAGGGAAGTTGGTTGTAATGTACCACAAGGAGATTGGCGAACTTCACTATGTGTATGGGTTGAACTGTGTGCAAGAAGAGCAGAGTTACCTGCCTTACTGAAAGCAGCTGATGTCTTGGTTACACTACCACCTAAACAAAAGCGACAGTCTGATAACAGGTAACAGAATTGCAGTGTATAAAAAATATAGTGCACATAATGTGTTTTGTAATCCTGACACCTTATACCTGCAATAATATGTCAGAAATTCCATTTTTTATAACCCTTAATATATAAAAAAAACTTTTATCAAACACATGAATGAATTGGATATTTATTCTCTACATTATAGGATAGTATTAGAAGAATGCACAGCACCATTAGGACCATTTCTAAAGAGGATGGCAAAAGTATCACCGCCAAATCCCATTATCAATTCTGAACCTATGCCTGAAGACAACATGACAGCAACATTTCTTAAGTAAGCTATTTGAACTTACTACATTTAGATATTTAATTTAAATTTAAATTTTTATTAAATGTCTTGTTAATTTTTCAGAGAATTAGAAATACCAAGTGGCGATGGTCTCATGAGTGTGAAAAAGGCGGGAATTGCTTTGTTATGCCATTTGGATAGACTTGGTGCTCCACTGTTACCACCTTTGAAAGGATTTGTTACAGTGAGTCAATAACTATAACATTATAATATTAATTCTTGGTTAACTTAATTTAGAAGACACAATTAGATAGAATATTTCCCTTAATTTTGCATACTGAAAATATAGCTGATATAATTTAAACTTTCATTTTATAACATATTTGCAGTGTACAGAGTCAGCTCAAGAAGTAGTGTCAGTTGGTGTTGGTCCCATCCAACTCGGAAGTTTAAGAGTCCAACAAATAGCGTGTGCTGAGAAATTGGCTTTACTTCTCACTCAAGATGGCGTCATATACACTCTACCATATGATACACTAACACCTCATTTAGTGCCAGGTAAAATATGATTTGTGGGTTACTATAACCATTGGCGATTTTGTAAAATTTGAAATCTTAGTAAATAATTGCAGGTATCTGAAAAATATGAAAAAATATTATGCATCCGAATAATTTTTTGTAATGTTTAATGGAATTTTTCTTAAGGATAATAACTGTAAGTAACACGACATTGGATATATGCTCTAGAACGTTTTCTAAGATATGCACTACTATAGTAGAGCCATTTTAATAGGCAACATTTGACAGTTCAACAAAATTCAACAACGTAACCTAGTAACGCAGACATAGAATAACATGATATTTCGTTTTGTTAGAACTTCACATTTGCTTAACTTTTTTCAATTACGATTACATATTTATAGTAATAATGACCGATACAAGTAATTTTAGGATTTGATTTTACTGATAAACCATTCTAAACATAATAAACAATTTCTGATTTAAAGAACTGACGTCGCTACAATTTTGTGTCAATAAACCTTTTTTCTTTTTAAATACCAGAGACGTTACTCTAAAAATCGAAATCTGACATCTAGAATCGAATGCATTGATTACTTGGGAATAAAAATCATCATAAATAATTATTGACATGTGTTTCAAGTTCGATTGACAAATGTTTCAAGTCCGTATCGATTAATTCACTTTAATCGATGTTTTTAAGCAGGTTACCACCCTATGAAGATAAAATTGATAGACGTCAAATGTTGCCTATTAAAATGGCTCTACTATACGTATTTACATCTAAATAAAATTCAATATCCATCAACTCCAGGTCTCGAAGGTTACACCATAGCGCAGGTAGCGTGCCACCCCACGGGCCGACACTATTTATGTCGATCTACATGTGGTGGGGTATGGACGTGGGGTTCGGGGGAAGATGGCCGCCTGGGGCATGGGGATACAGCCAATAGGGATGCACCACAGACTGTGCACCACTTGGCACATCATGAAGTGGTGCGGATCACCGCGGGACCAGCTTGCAGGTACTGTGGTATATTATTCTATGTTTGGTTGGTGTTTGTTAATTGAGAAGTGATAATTTGTATGAAGAAGAATATGATGAAAGTTATGGTTGGGGATTCTATGGAAAACAAAAAGATGCACTGCAAAGAAAGATATTTTGTTATTTACATGTATAGACTCTACCACTCCTTTTGCACATATTGAAAATATTTTGGTAATATACTGGCGATCATTGGATCATTGGTTTAATAAAAAATTTCTCATCACAAAAATTATTTTGAAACAGTGCGGTGATAACTTCACGTGGTGCTCTGTACACTTGGGGGCGAAGCGCCCAGGGCCGCTTGGGACATGGCACTATCGAAAATTGTCTCACACCACAACCGGTCGCTTTCAACGCTCACAATATTGAGAGAATCATTGATGTCGCTCTAGGTTTGTTCTCTTCTCAATACACACATTTTGATCTTAAAAATCGACACTGAAATATTATGTAATTATCTTTTTAGTTTTTATCATATTCAAATATCATGATATGTATTAACTTGTAATCTAACTTATTGGATATTGTAAATATTTAGTTCCCAATATTTTTTTAACTGTCCAATATTTCAAATGAACACATTCCTGAAACTTAAAACTGTTATTTATTAGTACACATACAATATACCTATACACGTAGTAACACAAAAAATTGCACACAGCGTGGGGGGAGGGCCAAACACTCTGCTGCACGTGGGAGGGCGCGGTACAAGTGTTCGGAGACAGCGAGGGTGGGACCCCACGTGCGTTATCCGCGCTTGCGATGTTCCGAGTTACCCGCGTGTACACGGGCGATAATTGGCACGCTGCACTCACTGATGGGTATGTGGTCTATGTCGATTATTTAGCTAGAGTTAAATAATATGCTTACTGGTGGGTATGTAGGCTGTAGAGTATGTAGATGTGGGTACTTTGATATATGTAAATTGTATGTAAATATCTTTTGACACACTCTCGTTTCAAAGATTTATAGGTGCTTGCTTCAGAATTATAAAAAAATATGGTGGATTTTTGGCGCTTATAATGATGTCTTGAAAAGTATTCATCTATTATTTTAATTAATGAATCGTTGCATGACATGGTTGCGTTTTGTGCTTCGAATAATATGATTACAATGCGTAGCGAACCTTGAAAGACAATAAGGATTTCGGTTGTCATATAGCGTAATTGACCTCGTTAAATTTTAACTTTTATTATTCTTGCTAGATTCATAAAAGACGAAATATAATGTATTTTTTTTTTCAGTGGTCAAGTATACACATGGGGCAAAGGTGATGGATATCGATTGGGCCATGGAAACTTTGAAACATTTAAAATACCTAAACTAGTGGAGGCCCTTCAAGGTATATTTTATAACGAGTAAAAATTGAAATAATTAACGATTTTCTAACACACTTACATATCTTTATTTGTTATAGGTATAAAGATAATAGACCTAGCTTTGGGCGCGACGCACGCAATCGCTATAACAGCAGATGGACTTTTGTACGCATGGGGTACACACGAACGCGCTCAGATTTCTAACCCGACTCCTCAGCCAATACAAGTTTTCAACCCATCTTTTAAGGCAAACGGTAATTGATCAACATATAAGCCAAATAAATTAAGTTAAGGTACAAATTGTACTTATATATTTTTAATTTGATTTAAATTTTCAGGTGTTTCGAGTGGTACGAATCAAATTTTAGCTTGGAGTGAAGAGAATCCAAGGGACCTTCCGTCGTCAATGCCTTTTGTTATTGATCTATCCGAAAACACATTCAAGTAAGTCTCTGAATCTGAATCTGAATCTTATCCTTATATACATATATATAGTATTGAAGAAAGTATATAATGTAATTTTAATGTTGCATCGTATTTTTTTTTTTCAGATTTTTAGAGAGGTTATTGAGAATTGCTGTTGAACAAAGTAGTGCAGCTAATATGAAAGAAAACGAATGCCTCGCCATTTCCTGTCTCAATCTGCTTAGACTACAAGTACGTATCTAAAAGAAACTTACGAAAATAATAGAACTGATTCAAAAACGAAGTAAAATAGCTGCCATACACATATCATTATATTATAATATCAAACTTTTTGTGGTTCGATTAATAGAAAGTTATGTTATGAAAAAAAAAATCTATAATTGATCAGTATATTTGAAATCTTTCGAAATAATGAATGATTTTACTTGCCTGAATTTCCTCTATTCAATCGCGTTTTGAATAAAAATCTAAAAATATGTAATATTTATCTACTTAGGTACACGCGTTCCAATGCGCGCACGGTGATCTCGAAGACAGCGAGGCGGAAAGCCGCTCATGGTGCTCAGGCGTTCATGGCGCGCTTGTTGCACTAGCTGAAGGGCGTGCTGGTGCTGGTGCTGCGGCGGCTGCGAGACGTGCACTGGCTGCTGCTTGGCCCGTGTTACTGCCGACGCCGCACGTGCGAGCGCATCACCTTATATCGCTGTTACCACAAGGTAGGGGAAACGCGACGTGTCTAAGAAAATAGGGGCGTACGGTTGTGTGCGGCGGTAGATGTGAGACGTGCACTGGCTGCTGCCTGGCCCGTGTTATTGCCGACGCCGCATGTGCGAGCGCACCGCCTCATATCGATATCGCTGTTACCACAAGGTAGGGGAAAAGCGACCTTCTGTCTAAGAAAATAGGGGCGTACGGTCGTGTGCGGCGGTAGATGCGAGACGTGCACTGGCTGCTGCCTGGCCCGAGCTGCTGCCTACACCGCAAGTGCGAGCGCATCACCTTATATCACTACTGCCGCAAGGTGAAAGCGACTTTATGTCTAGGAGGATAGGGTGCTTTTCCGTTTGTTGTGTCCTGCTTTATGACAAGCAGGATAGGGGCGCGCCGTGGCCACAGCGCACGTTAGTACGCACTATCATATACCGCAGATGCCGTGTGGTATGAGAAACGCGACTTAAATAATATGAGTAGAGGGTGCTTTTTCGTATATCTTTGTTGATGCAAGGTAGAGGAAACTCCACTTTTTGATAACGAGTATAGGTAACTTTTTCTCCTGTATTTCATTGTGGCCGCAAGGTAAAACCGACGCTATGATTATATTAGTATATTTTTAGATGCACCATAATACATAATGATATATAAAACATTTGAAATTAATTTTAATGATCTTTTGTTCAAGGATCAGTACCTGCCAGCGCGGGCGCGAGGTTCATGACAGAATTACTCGTGTGGTCATTGCTTGGAGGTGGAGGGTTAAAAGATGCCTTGTCTAACGCGCTGCAAGTTAATTCGTCTGATTCATATAACCATTTGCAACTAGATGAGTAAGTAATCGTTTTTTATAGCTAATCACTTTAAGCTTTTACCCGAATCATTCAGGCTATTATGAAACGAAATATTTTTATATTTTTAGCGAATTCGACCAAGTTGATATTGTAACTGGACAGCGAAGTCGGCCTACCACTACAATGTCCGATGAATCTGATGCTGTTCAAGGTAATTTCATAATTATAAATGAAATGTTTTACTTTAAATTGTAACGTCTAATTACAATATTTAATATTCTCAGTGGAATGCGTTGAAGAATATCAAATAAGTAATGCGGCATCTGCGGATAACGGTTCGTCCGTTCCTTTAATGCATTTGGTAAGTAAAACTATCTTTGAAACAGTCTTATATGCTCTTAGATCGGATTTTTATAGCGAGTGTTTTTTATCTATTTTATAGGTGAAACATTTAATAAAGAACACAACTTGTCAAACACAAATGCATATAAAGTCGATAATGGACGGTGATATAAGTAAGACTGATGATCTCAAGGGACACGACACTGTCAGTCCTAGCTGTGATTTGTTGATACGTTTTCAAAGGTGAGTTTCCCTTTTATACACTTCAATTATAATTTAACAAGAACAGATATATTTCCCTTATGTATTATGCATATAAATAATTTTGTGGTATCACTGTGAATATTGTTTTATTGGAATTCCATCTACACAAATTCACAAAATTACATAACATATAAAATTACTTTATTTTTTTATAAGGTTACTATTCTGCGAAGCGATGTGGTCCCGCGGCGGACGAAGCACACGTGGCGGTGTACGCAACTTGCTTACTCAGTACGCCACATTACTGGCTGAGCACGTACAGTCGACTCTTACGTGTTTCGTACGTGCTGTACATATAGCGGACAGTACGCAGCTGACCAGCCTGTGTGATCTCATTAGTGCTGATATTGTTGGTGAGTTGTCGGTTGAAAATGTATATTTGAGGGAAGAAATAATAAATTCATTAAGTGACGTTACTCGCTGTGCACGTATAGTCAACACTCACATTTTTTATATTTTAGTTCACGAAACTATTTCTATTTCTAGTGTATTTTTTCACAGGAAGAGTAGTAAGTGAATTGGCTGTGTGGGTGTGTTCATGCGCAGCTCGCTCAGCGATTGCTCTAACAGACTGTTTAGAAGCGTTTTTAAAAATTATCCGTGCGTGCGATGAAGCTGCCAAATCTTTACCTTCTGCTGCTAAACTAGACGCTGATCTCTTGGGCTGGCCTGCGTTGGTCTCTAGACGAAACCAAACCAACATGTTTGTTGTTAGAAAGTAAGTAATAGCTATATATTTTTTTATGATTTTTCATGCATAAAAAAGGAATAGGGGAAAAATTATCATTTAAATGTGTGACTTTTAAAGTATTAGTTAACAAACTGCCCAAACATACATTTATCAACATTTGCAGTTTTGAATTTCTTGTGATATCATTATAGAAATGAACTAAACTAATTCAGTTCGATTTATTTTTAGATGTGACTTGCACAACCACAATAAAGAAGGTGGCTCATGGATAATCATAGCCGGATACGTATACGACGTAGAGAACTTTGAGTGCGCCAACGCGAGTACAGTGGAACTAGTACGTAAGATGCGTGGCAGTGACGCAACAGCTGCGTTCAGTACGGAACCGCACGCTGCGTTTCTGTCGCGTGTTACTGAGAAGTGTGTCGGCATGTTTACATCGCAAGTGCACAGCCATAAGTGTCAAGTGAGTAATTGATAGTTACGAAATATCTCTTGTATAAACACACTTATTTGGATTGGTTTCGCATCATACATCAGTTATTAAAAGAAGTATTTCACCGATCTATACGTACTTTACGTGTTTGTGATATTAAAACATTTTAAAAGGTTCAAAAGTTACCTTTTGTACTTTGTTAGCTTTTAACTCCTTAAATTTTTTCTATGCTTTTGGACATTTGGTATATAACTTATTTAAATGTAAATCCTCACAGGAGAATAAGTCAACTCTGCGCACACACCACGTACTATCTTCGTGCGCGTTCCACTTGACGCTCGGGATGTCGCAGAGCGGTTTGCGACTGGCCCGTTCATTACCAGTGCAACAAGCGGAACGGGACACTAGCTCACATGTCAACTCTGTATTCTTGAGAGGCGGACTTCAGGTATTATTTGTAGATTATTTTCATATTTTCAGTGTTGTTTTCTTAGATTAACTTTTTGGGCTATCTCGATATTGTACATCAATCAATTTTTAATTCATGACAATTATTTTTATATAATTATTAAATCTGCACCATTAAAAAAATACTATGAATTTTTTAATTAATTCGGTCATTAATTTTATGTTTAATCAATCGGTTTTTTAATGTTAAATATTATTTAAACTTACCATAAATATTGCGTATAATCGAAAACAATAGATATGTAATCGATCTAAATTTTTTTTTTCAATACAGACATCCAGACCAGCCAACCCATTCGAAGAGGAAAAAGCAGAAGCCCGCAGCGGCTCCTCAACAGGCGGTAACAGTCCAGCGAGCGAAACCGCGCATTTCTCGAACGCGTTGCACGCAAGCACTGCGCCCGCACTCGTGACGCAAAAGACTAGAGTGCCCAAAGCGAATGTTGGACAAGCGAGCGCTGATGCGTTGTTACATGCGCTCGCTGAGCCTAAGTTACATGTGAGTTTATTTTGTATATTATGTAAAATTGTGTCATACAGTTATTTATTTTTACAGATAATTTCACAAATGCAGCAAAGTATCTTTTAAATAAAATGGATGGTAATGTAATAGATGTAATACAGTTTTTGTTTTGGGGTTATTTATTTATTTGTACACGGTATTTTACAGCGGTTGTACTAAAACATTGCATTGGTCCATTATCACTACATAGTATAAAACAAAGTCGCTTTCCCTGTCCCTATGTCCCTATGTCCCTATGTCCCTTTGTACGCTTAAATCTTTGAAACTACGAAACGGATTTTGATGCGGTTTTTTTTAATAGATAGAGTGATTCAAGAGGAAGGTTTATATGTATAATAACATCCATTAAATAGTGGAGAAGTACTGTTATTTTAGAGGTTTCTAATGTGATGTCGTAAAAAATTACATTGTTTCCGCTTATATTGCAAACGCAGGCTGAACCCTACGAGTTTTATCAAAATAATGTACTAAGTATTATACACATTGAAAAGGTCTACAGAAAAGTCCGCGATGGTATATGTCTATCTCTTATGGATAACCCACAATAACATTTTTTTGTCATTTACTTTTTACGACAAATAATAGCTAATTTTCTAAGCGATTTTCACCAATACAGCATTAATCCTTAACCAATTAAATACCTTGAATACATTGTTCATTTAATATAGATCTATATGTGACTTTACACCGTATGATTTAAGTGAATATTTTCGAAGATATTACAGATTTAAAAATTGCGGGACGTAGCGTTTGCGGCGGTACCGGCCGGCCGGCCGCTATGTTTTTATATACAACGTTTACAGTTTTTCTGTAGTGTATTTAGTATCAGCATTGCACCCGTGCGAAGCCGGGGCGGGTCGCTAGTATATTATATATTCCATTGATGTGATGTTATAATGGGAATGTAAATTTTAGGACCCCCTAGCTCTTCACCTTTGGTGGGCGTGTGAAAGACGCGAAGGTTGCGCTCCACACTTCCCGCCAGAACATCCTTTGGAAGAATTGAGAAGAGCACTATTAGCCGCTCTTCTGTACCACGCTGGGTTGAAAGAACACGCCTTAGCGACGGCTACTGCAGGTATTTTTAATGTACTTTTCTTTAAAAATATTTTTTTATATGTAACAAAGCTAAAAAACGATTTTTAAATCTCTTCTATCTCTTTTTTATGTGATATTTAAGTGTCCTAAATGTTAATTGTAGAAATGGATAAAGGAGAAGTGAAATTATCACCAGCAATGTCGGAAATAGTTAAAGCAGTACAACAAAGTAAATGGACATTAATGAGAACAAGACAGCAATTATCTCGGGGTTATAAAGAGGTAAAAGTTTTTACAATTTATATCACATTTTTATATTAGTTACTGTTTGTGAATAAATCCAAATCTTATCAAATATGATATAAATTTTCGAAAAAACTTATACAGGTTTGCGCAGCACCCCTAGAAAGAGCTCGTTTCCTTCTGCACGAAGTTCGTGCTGCGATTTCACCGGCCGTATCAGCCTTACAAGAGCGGCCACCATCCCGTCGCTCGCCTACTTCCAAACTCATCTTCAGGAAAGTCATGAAATTGGCCAAGTCGCCCAACTTCAATAGGTGGTAGGTATTTCACATTTTTCCCGATTTAAACGATTTTTTAATGTTTTATTGTTCAGGTAAATCGATTTGATTATCTAATACTTAAGTAATAAACTTTAAAAAGCAACGTTTTCTAAGCGACTTTGCTTAATTCACTCGGTCTGGAAAGTATTTATTGGTTTTTATAATCTTTTATTGCAGCATGGAAACAACAAAAGAATTACGAAACAGACAAAACAGTCTCAGTAAGAGTATGCTTAAAGCAACAGGAAGTTTATTGCAAGGAGATGCTTTATTAATCAAATCAACAATCGCTAGTCAGTCAAGTAAAACTATTGATGAAATACAGCCTACTGTTTTTGAGGCAAGGGGAGATGGAGATGGCCTAAATCATTCGAAAATTAAACAAAAAATTAAACAAATCAAACCTTTCGACAAAGAACTAAAAAATGCATCAAATTACGATGATATGCGCCACGAAAGTAGGAGTGATATGAAGGAAAAAGAGGAATTACAAGAAAGAGATGACGATAAAACACCCACAAACGAGATATCCATGAGTTCTATTAACGATATTACTGATAATTCAGTGTTTAAAGAATCTATGGAAAGTGAGAAGCAAGTTATGTTATTAGCCGATGATCTCAAGAATGAACTTATAATTGCTGATGAAGAAAAAGACGATGATAGTTCCGAACGACATAAGTTCGTAAATGCTTGGGTGTCTCGAATGGCTTGTGAAGAAAAAGGTAAATAATTTAATTATGTTTATTCATTCGACTTCTTATTGTGTACCTAATATAATTAAATAGCTGAATACTTTGCTCTATGAATAATTGTTCTTTTTATTTCTAGATTTATATTGGTTGCTAGAAGAAGTAACTCAAGAACAACAACATTTAACGACATCTATTATTGATTTCGTAATGACTGAAGAACCCTGTGATATAGATATACTCAGACGAGCTTTGTATTGTCAGGTAATATAAAGGATATTCAAAAAAGATTTGGCATGCATTTCTAAACGCGCTGGACAAGTCTTCAAGAAATCTAATAAAATGTGGTGTTTAAATAAAATAATTAAAATGTCTACTTCTTTTTAGGTACAAAGAGCGGAGATAAGAAGAAAAGGTTATTCCATTATAAACAGTATTATTCACTCATCACAAACTATGTCTGATAGTATCAAATATGCGGCAATGTCGGGTATTGCGGGAGCTTGTATGGCAGACTCAGTGCCAAATACACCTTTAAAACCTACCATTCCATTGACTAGACCCTTGCAGGGCATTGAATCTGTGATACCGTACTTGAAGTATATAGTGCTTTTGGAAAAGTCGAAATTAATGGACTTTATACTGATAGAGTTGAGGACGAGGGTAATTGAAGGGGAACAAAGTCAGCCCTTGCCTCTTAAGATGAGCGCGAATTATGGCGCTCATGCGTTGTTGAACAGACCTGCTAGAGCTAGGTAAGGGGACATTACAAATGGACAACATAATTCTAAATTCTCTACACAACTAATTTGTTCCCGTACAATATGAATGTAGTTTATAATAATTATTTTACGAAAATAAGAAAGCTTTTAATCAACACATTTTTATTAAATATTTCTACCATTTCAGGTTTCTAATCACATTATTGTCCCTACTCATTGAAGGATGTCAGGGCCCGGAATTAGAACAGCTAATCAATGGTGGAGCGCTCAGTTCCTGTTTGACTTTGCTTAAACAAATCGGTGGCGATACATCACAGCACGCGTCACTTATTTGTCATGGATTAAAATCTAAATGTAAGCTGAAATTTTGTAATATTATTTTTCTATAAAACGTTGGCCTATGTATTTGTTTTTTTTTTCATTTCAATCATTGTATTTTCAGCGGATTGTTTAATTATTTATGAGGACGAAAGACTAGGAGCTAGAGCTAGAGGAGCGTCTTTATCTGGACCAGAATTGGCTTCTTTGATGAAAATTGGAACTCGAGTTGTGCGCGGTAAAGACTGGAAATGGGGGGATCAGGTAAACCTTTTTCCTTATCGTCTACCAATAGATTATTTAAACATTCAAAGGTATTTATTCTAACTTAATTAATTAATATTTTTTAGTTTCCAAAGCTGAGATAAAAAAATACTAATCGTTATTATCGCAGTCATGTTAAATTTCATTTTGAAAAGACACTGCCGTCAATTGTAAGTTTCAATTGTGAGGTAAAAAAATACTTAGCCTGTCGTGTACTATAACTAAATTAAATGTAATCTGTAGGAAAATTAATTAACTGTGCAATTAAATTTTTATTTCCAGGACGGTGTACCCGGTGGCGAGGGCAGAGTGATCGGCGAGCTAGGCGAGGACGGGTGGGTGCGCGTGGCGTGGGACGCGGGCGGTACGAACTCGTACCGCATGGGCAAGGAGGGCAAGTACGATCTCAAGCTCGCACGGTCACCCTCCCCGCCGCCGTCTGTTGTTGAGACTATACAGGGGTCGCGTAAGTTTGTTGTCTATTTTTTTTTATTATCAAAGTATTGCTCTAAAGCTCTGAAGCGCAAGCATGAGAACTATCGTCAAAGTATTCGTATCGTCATAGAACATGACGTCATTTACATATAAAAAATTAGATCTTTTTACGCACGGTCCCGGCGGCTGCGATTTTCGAATTCCCTTATGGTTAGGGAGCCAGGTGCAAATTTGGTTAACTATTTCCTCTCAAGAGATAATTCGTCAGACGCATGAGAGTATAGTATTATAAAGCCTCGTGAACGTCAGCTGGCGCTCGGTTGGGGGGGTGAGCGGTTGTAGCCTCCCACGCACATAGGAAAAAAAATACATTCATTCATTCATTTCCTCTCAGCTAAAAATTTGTCAAATTGTAGCTAACCCAATATCTCAACGAAAAAAAATAGTCAGCTGGTTACAACATGGTGTATTATACGTCAGCTGGTGTCTCGAACATGAAAGTTAAATTTAAAGAAAAATTTATTTTCCGTTATTTCCTCTCAAACAAAAATTTACCTGATGATAGCTTATATGTAACTGTGGATAAATATATATGTCAGCTGGCTGTATCTTGGTGGAAAAACCGTCAGCTGATACGGGAG
>CAJQZN010038904.1:0-22890 GCA_907164685.1 Colias eurytheme | reverse complement strand
GCAGAGGCTACTTCAACCGTCGCCACGTGTCGACGGCAGTCGTCGACGTATTAACTGTTGCCTCCGACGTTTCGACGACGAATTTGCCGTTCGTCTGTAAGAACGCTAAGGCTGCACGTACTGTGCATACGATAACCCCATGAGATAACACACCGCTAGGGCTACAGTGCAGCGTATACTCATACGCACTATACATAAAACACTCTACCTACTGTTTAAAAAAAAATGAGTTTGAATTTAATATATACTAGCTTCCGCCCGCGAATCCGTCCGCGCGGATGTCGGTCTTCGCGTGGATGGTTTATTTCTCCATTTTGAGTAACTCTGACAATGACATCTTTGGACCCAAATACGGCTAGGCCTGCAATAATACGCAACGTGTGTTCGCGGTTCTACAGAACAACGTCTATAGATAAAACTGAAAAATTAAGATAATTTTTTTTTCTACGTATTTTTCTAGAATAAAAAGTATCCTATTTTACGCCCAGGATAATAAGGTATAATTATACCAAATTTCATCCAAATCGAACCGTTAGTTTTCACGTGATGTCTTCACATACAGACAGACAAACAAATTTTTTTTTAATCACATATTTGGGTTTGGTATCGATCCAGTAACACCCCCTGCTATTTATTTTTTCAATATTTTCAATGTACAGAATTAACTCTTCTACAGATTTATTATATGTATACCTACTAATATTATAAATGCGAAAGTAACTCTGTCTGTCTGTCTGTTACTTAATCACGCCTAAACTACTGAACCAATTTGCATGAAATTTGGTATGGAGATATTTTGATACCCGATAAAGGACATAGGCTACCTTTTATTGCGAAATATGTACCACGGGCGAAGCCGGGGCGGACCGCTAGTATTTATATAAGATGTATATCCTTGCCTACATTTAATAGTGGGGCACTATATCAATATACTATGTTCACAGTCCCCTGGTAATGACTCTAAAAACTTATAAATTATATGGTTAAAAAAAATTATCACGAGGCTAAAACTAGAGCATCATGAATATCCAAAAAAAAAATATAATACGTAAGTAACATTGAATTTTATCCATTTTCAGATACTTCAGTGACGTCATCGTTCATGAAGTTTTATCACAAGGCGCAACTTCAAAGTGTCAAGTGTTAGTGTAAATTTAAGTGTATGTGTGTTGCAAAGTGTACAAGTGGTTAGCGGTGGCAAAAATTATAAACACTTATATAGTGAGTAGTAAACAATTTTATAGTGTAGTTTTATTAAAGAGCGTGCGTGCCGAGCACACGTGTCAGAAGTGAAACTTCTTTAAGAATCAAAGATACCTAAATCGTCGCCTTACACCATGACGTGACGGTATTGCCATGACGCGATCTTGAGATTTTACTAACGCGCTGAAAGAAGTTTCACTTCATAATTTAACCGACGTCGCAAAAAACGATGCGGTTTTCTTGTAGTGTATTGTGCATCTATTTAAAGTTAATAGAATGTTTCTTCCATAGATTATTTGCTATAGTGTTGTATTTCGATTTAACTCGTGTAGGTACTTACGTACGTACTTTATACTAGTAGGACCGCCTTGGTACAGTGGTTGACGTGCGCTTAGAACCGAGGGGTCCCGGGTTCGATTCCCGGTGGAGACAAAGAATAAAAATGTCTCGGTCTGGCAGGACACAGAAGGCTGATCACCTACGGCTACTTCGTCATCGAAAATCGATCAGTGAAACAGATGTATAATGCATCTGTCCCTTACCCCACTTGGGGACATGGGACTTCACTTTTAATAGTATAGTCATGGAAAATTGTGTGAAATACATCTGCCCCTTACCCCACTAGGGGATTTTTAAGTAAATGGCACAACTATGTAAGGCTGATATCTTAAATGCCACGAAATATTTAATTTTCCAAGCGATATGCATGCTTTGGTTCTAACAATCTTTTAAATTATGCAGTAAATATTCTAAATTATGCACTAAAAGTTATAAAAATCGATATTGCGAGTAATTATTCCACGATGGAAATGGTTTTTTAAGTTATTCTTTTGAACAAATTTTCAGTGTACAGTTGTGATTTTATTACATGTATAGATTATTTTAAAATCAAAACTATCTAAGCTTTGATTATAGTAATTTTTGTTTTTAATAGATATGAAATTATATTCATACATTGATGAATTTTATTTGTACACTATATTTTTAATTTTTATAAATTTATAAAGAAAAGAAAAAATTCGATCACTCAGCGGGACTCGAACCCGCATTCTTTCGCGCCATTCCGGGGCGGATGACTGACCAACTCAGCCACTCGTGACCCGCCAGAGCGATCGAATTTATTCTATTCTTTTCAGTTTTATGTGTCTAAGGGACACACCGCGCTATATTTTTATATATTTAGTTGTTGTGTAATAGAAAACAGTAAAGTATTTTTCACTTTAATACTTGAACAATCAGATCTTGGAACAAAGTAATTATAGCTTACCTAGTTATAAATGTATATATATAATATTTAATAACATAGTGGTACATAATAAATCTACTTATTTAATAGATTTTCTTATTTAATAGTATTTAATAGATAGAGAAAGGCTTGAGCCGTATTATGAGCTCTTATTTCCAGTCAGTTTACGCCGTGAATTGAACGGATAAGGATGCCCTTGTAGATGGAGTATTGTCTGAAAATAATAATTTGCGTATCGGAAAGTCAATGTACATATTATTATAAAATAATTTTTGCTACGAATACATGAACGGTCAGGTCAGTTTCGTAAAACAATTGTGTAATTTTGTTTTTCTTGATGTGAAAAATAACAGTACATAAAAAGAGCGTGTGTGCCGAGCATACGTGTCAGAAGTGAAACTTCTTTGGCAAGATGCAAAGATACCAAAGTCGTCGCTTTACTCTATGACGTATTGCTATGACGCGACCTTGAAATGTGACTATCAACGCGCCTAAAGAAGTTTCACTTCAAAAAACAGAAATTGAAATATCACTTCAATTTATAAACATTCAAATGGTTTAGTATTAGAAAACTATAAAATAAGTATATTTTTAATAAAAAATACTAGCGGTCCGCCCCGGCTTCGCCCGTGGTACCTACATGTTTAAACTATTCTATCTCTCAAGTTGGATCGAACTGCACATGGTGTGCGAATTTTATTATAATCGGTTAAGTGGTTTAGGAGTCCATTGAGGACAAACATTGTGACACGAGATTTATATATTATATTAAGATTGTATTGGTTATCCTTGATAAGTGTATAGAGATTGAATTAAATCTGGCCGTTTAAAATTGGTCAAATTCGAGTATAAAGGAGTCGGTTACATACAAAAATACAGGTGAAGGTAATAAAATTGTATTATTTCGCCGTTTACAAAAGCTCGGCATTTTGTAATATGTCGAGAATTCGTAATCAGAAATATTTCTTTTAGATAAGGGGGTGGGTTAGGTTAGGTTCGTGTTTTTAAAACTACACAGAAATAGCATACAATAGAAATAACTCCGTCGGCTAACGACTGTCTTTTTGTAGAATTCGGAAAAAGTAAATCCTCAACATTTTACAAAATGCCGAGCATTCGTAAACGGCGACATAATACAATTTGCCTGCGACATATATATTATGTTAAATTATTTGACCTGACATTGTTTGTGTATTTGTCCATTTCATATAAAAACAATCTGTTTTCCTCATGTTACATTTGACGAGTGATTCAGAATTTGTCTCAATAATATGCAAAAGGAAAATGTTTTGTTTTATATAGAATAAATATAATCTCTTGCATAGAATAACTTAGATTTTTATGTGAACTATAAGTACATTGTGTAATAGCTTACTAATCATGCCCTGTACGTTGTATAATAAAATTATTTATAAAATATAAAATATTTTGTATTAAGTGCGATTTTGTGTCCCAGTTAAACATTGAGTAGGTATACATAATATGACCGCCTCCTTGGTACAGTGGTTGCGTGAGCTTAGCACCGAGGGGTCATGAGTTCGATTCCCGGTGGAGAATAAGAAAGAAAAAAAAAATGTCTTCTGGCAGGACACAGAAGGCTGATCACCTACTTGTCCCTAAAGAAAATCGATCATTGAAACAGATGTATAATGCATCTGCCCCTCACCCCACTAGGGGACACGGGACTTCACTATACATAATATGATATGAGGTAAATAGAAGATATTTTTGATTTATTTTTTAAATTGTGAAATCTGGCGTCTTCATCTGCCAATTATGTTCCCACTAAGCGTTCTAACAGACGAACGGCAAGTTGCGAACGGCAGAGGCTACTACAGCCGTTACCACAAGTCTGTTAGAACTTTAACCGTAATCCACCACGCTGGCCAAGTGCGGGTTGGCGGATGTCACACATCGTCAAACATTTGATTCTTCGACATAGGTATGATAAATAAATTTGATCGCTCAGCGGGATTCGAATCTATGACTTTCGCCTTCCCAGGGCAACGCCCGACCTCACGGCCACCCGTGATCCCGCCAAAGCAATCGAATTAATTCTACTCTTTTGGTTTTATGTGTTAATTTCATCAAAATCAGTTCTGTGCTTTAGGTGTGAAGGAAGAGAACTGTGTAGGAAGAGACAGACAGACGGACAGTTATTTTCGCATTTTTAATATTAGTAAGGATTAATATTTTAGCTATGGGTATAAACAAAGCATACTTGTCATAATATGTTTATAGGAATGAGGAAAACATTAATTTTTTTTATTTAACAGAATTTGCTAATCAATAATAATATTATTTTCATCATTATAATACACAGGCTTTCCGCCCGCGGCTTCGCCCGCGATTCCAAAGAGATACCCGCATAGTTCCCGTTCCCGTGGGATTTCCGGGATAAAACCTATCCTATGTGTTAATCCAAGTTACCCTCTATATGCGTGCTTAATTTCATTGTAATCGGTTCAGTAGTATTTGCGTGAAAGAGTAACAAACATACTTACATACACATACATCCATCCTCGCAAACTTTCGCATTTATAATATTAAAATAAAACACATATTCACATTTTATTACTATTTATTTCAAATTGAAATTAATTATAAATATACAATTTCGTATGTTTTAATATTTTGGAGAAATAATAATAAATGGTAATTTCCGTATATTCAAAAATTTATTAATTATTGTTGTGCTTCAAAAATTACTGTATCATAACATCTGATGTTGGACAACATACCTCCAAGAAATGACTGCATATTTTACTCCTGCAAGAACACATGAACAGTTATTTTACAACCATAACTCGAATGGTAAATGTTAAAAATATAATAAATAAATAAATATTTTAATAAAAATAAATATTTCGGGACTATATTCACACACGGCACGATCTGATCCCATACTAAGCTTTCGCTTGTGTTATGGAAACCAGATGGCTGATAAACATACATATATAATTTTAAATAAATACTTATATATAGATAATTAACACCCAGACACAGTGCAAACATCTATGTTCATCACACAAATATTTGCCCCGGGTGGGAATCGAACCCACGACCAGTGGCTTGGAAGGCAGGGTCACTACCAACCAAGCCAACCGGCCAGTCAATAATAAATTATATACTAAAACCTTCCTCTTGAATCACTCTATCTATTAAAAAAATTCGTTGCGTAGTTTTAAAGATTTAAGCATACATAGGGACAGAGAAAGCGAGTTTGTTTTTACCCGACTACGGCAAAGCAAAAGGAGGGTTTTGATTTTGACAGGCTATGTATGTATGTATGTATGTATGTATGTATGTATGTATGTATGTTCATCTGTTCCCTCGTAACTTCTAAACTACTTATCAGAATTCGACAAATGACATATCATTAGAAGCGTCTTAATTGTCCGCTGGTTATAGGCTATATGGGGTTTCACAAAATCTAATGTGGCGCCCTCTAGCGGACAAAACATACAGAGTAAAAAAATAAAGTTAAGATAAATATGCCGTGTTTGGTATCATTTGAAAGCTTTTTACTTGCACATTTTGAATATATATATATTACTAGCATTTGTTTGTGACTTTACCTGTATTCATGGGCTGATTGCGTATAATTCACATCTTTTCGTTCATAGCTTCTTTATTAGTTCATCAATTTAACTTTTGTTTTATACTTTTTCAGCGTCGTTTTTTGTCGTAGTTGGGTTTTAATTGTTTTACTTTTTATCTTGTATACTATGTAGTGATTCAAGTAATAGGATTTATCCATGTGCTCTACACTTTAAACATTTTACTAAAATACTAAAATAACTTACGTTCCTTGGCCCTCATCATTAAAATCTCCACTCATGTTTTTGCATCTGTAGTAGGATACGCATATACCATTTTTATCATTATTTATGGTTACACAGGGTTTTCTATCTGCAAAAAAAATGGTCCAAAGCTATAATAAGTAAGTAGTCTGTCTATAAAGTTATAGAACGAATTTTTTAAGAAATATTGAAAGTGACAACTGAAGTGAAAGCGGTCTTATCGCTACAAGCGATGTCTGCCAGGCAACCCGGTAACAGGATAACATTTAATGTGGCGCAATACAATTTTGTTAAAAAAAAATGCTAAGAAAATAAAAAAATGATCATGAGGCGGGATTCGAATACGCGTCTTTCTCCTTCGGGACGCCTGACCGCAGACACCCGTGATTTCGCCAAAAATATGTATACAATATAAAAAAAACATACATATAATATGTAGGTATACATACACAATATCTTGTAATGTTATATGAGTAAAACAAATGTTAGTAGAGCTTAAGTTATTTTGAAACTGTTTCTACGTTACTTACAGCACCAAGCTGGGCAAATTTATAACAGCTATAAAGCAACACTAGCTTTCCGCCCGCGGCTTCGCCCGCGTTTCCAAAGAAAAACCCGCATAGTTCCCGTTCCCATGGGATTTCCGGGATAAAACCTATCCTATGTGTTAATCCAAGTTGCCCTCTATATGTGTGCTAAATTTCATTGTAATTGGTTTAGCGCGTATTTGCGTGAAAGAGTATCAAACACACACATACACATCCTCACAAACTTTCGTATTTATAATACATACTAGTGGTCCGCCCCGGCTTCGCCCGTGGTACATATTTCGCAATAAAAGGTAGCCTATGTCCTTTCTCGGGTATCAAAATATCTCCATACCAAATTTCATGCAAATTGGTTCTGTAGTTTAGGCGTGATTGAGTAACAGACAGACAGACAGAGTTACTTTTGCATTTTTATAATATAAGTATGGATTAGTAGGATTAGTAGTATTTACCTATAGCAGCGGTTATAGCAGGTATGTTATTATAATACTGTTTGTTTGCTCACTACTAGAAGTTAGTGATCTCTATACATATTACTAGCTTTCCGCCCGCGGCTTCGCCCGCGTTTTCAGAGAAAACCCCGCATAGTTCCCTTTCCCGTGGGATTTCCGGGATAAAACCTATCCTATCTCTCAAGTTGGATCGAACTGCACATGGTGTGCGAATTTTATTATAATCGGTTAAGTGGTTTAGGAGTCCATTGAGGACAAACATTGTGACACGAGATTTATATATACATATTAAGATAATATCGCTAAATTAAAAGTTTTACTTTACCTTCAGAGATCATAGCACGATAGTAAATAATTGGGCTTGCATTTGACGCAAATATAACGAAATGTAACAAACATACAAGCAGTAAAGTTGTTTCCCTTTAAAAAAAAAAACAAAAATAATTGGATACGTTGGTCGGTTTTCAGGATATTCAGCTGATTTAAATTTGAAAAGCTCTTAAATTTTGGGATGTTATAATCCTTTTAATATATTTTAATAATATTATGAAGCCGTAGAGTTTGTCTGTTTGTTTGAACGCGCTAATCTCAGAAACTATTGGTCCGATTTGAAAAAAATCTTTCGGTGTTAGATAGCCCATTTACCGAGTAAGGCTATTGGCTATCTATCATCACGCTAGGACCAACAGGAGCGGAGAAATGCGGGTAAAACCGCGGGGCACAGTTGGTTTATTATACTACTTATTTTAATATCGTAAATGAAGACATGTCTCAAATACATTATCTATTTATATAAATCTTACCTTATATTTAAAAGCATTTTAATAAATACGGAAATAATATTAAGTATATTCCACTTCAAAACAAAATACTACTTGGTTTGACGCTAGGAAAATATTGAAACTGTTTGATGATAATGAGGAATGCCTATGCAAAGATAGTTTTAAGGAAAATTAAACTATGTGATAATAATAATGGCATTATTTGCTTATACTCCAGTCAGTCAAGACAATCAATTCACAATAATTCCAAAAGTTTTCAAACTTCGGTCAAGTGAATGGTACATTGGGACGACAATAAATCTCATTTTGCAACCTTGTACGCAGTCCGGAACATTGTTAAAATTGCAATTAAATTATTTTTTGCTGTATGGTCGTGAAAAAAATTACAAAAGTTCTGCAAACTTGGCGAAGTTTATAATATTTCATATCACGTATTAAATTTGCAACCAATCTCAGTGTACCGTTCACTTGACCGAAGTTTGAAAACTTTTGGAATTATTGTTAAATTTTCGATTTCGAACGTCGATTCTGACTGATGTATTACATCCAACGTATTCGATTTAATTGAATACACTACAAATTAATAAATTTTTAACAAATAACTACTTCATTCCCACACTATGAACTATCTTGCATTTTTATGCAATCTAACAGTTTCGTGAATGGGTGCCTTATTTTTTTAAATTAACTTTTTATCTGTGACAACTGCTGAATGTCAAAAATAAGGTCAAAAATGACTCATCTATCTATCTGTGGTTTTAAACGAACTGTCATTTGTCAAATGTATGTATTTAATTTACTCTTTGGTCAAATGTCTCGACTCTTTAACTGACATCTTGTACAATATCTTTGGCTAGAAAATAGAAAATGTAGCTTGTTCAGCTTGTTGCTAGTTGCTACTTTATAAACGTGTGATTTTATGGAGGTTATTATGTAGTTCACATACAAAAGTATGGAGATATTCTCTAATTGTGCAAATTGGGAAAGATTTTCGACGCGATTGTAATAACAGTGTAAATTTGTGTATACAAAATCCTCGTGGTTTGTGTTGGGCTTATTTATATATTTAATTTAACTAGCGGCTTCGACCGTGGTACATGCTAACGTTTTCTCATCATAAGAACTATCCTCGTTTTTCAAGGAATATTAAAAAAAAATTAACGGAATCGGTTCAGCCGATCTCGTGTTTTGCGTTTAGCAACACATTTGGCGATTCATTTTTATTATATAGATTGTTGCCTCTGCATCTAGCTACGCTTTGTCATTCAGCTCAGTCTGAAGTTTTCTAAGTACAACTGCAATACAATGGTATACTTTGACATCTTTGTTCGTAATTATCTCAATTAAATATAAGAAAGTTATTGTTTTTTCCGAATTCGGTCATCCATATTAATATTATGAATGCAGAAATCTGTTGTCTCTGATGATGCCTTCATGGCTTCCACTGCATTGAAAATTTAGAATAACGCATTGTTCTTCTTAATCATATGGGTAAAATATATTGTTTTTCCTAAATTATTGAAACAATATTATGAATGCAGAAATCTGTTGTCCATCTGTGATGTCTTCATGGCTTTTACAGCATAACAATTTATAAGACAATTTGAAATAACAATTGTCATAGTAATAATTATTTTTTTAGACATTGAAAAGAGAAAAAGAGTTCAATAGGGAATGAAGGTTGTTGGATTTGTGTGTGTTTGTTGTCTGTCTGTCTTTCTCCAGGCTGTATTTCACACAGGGAAAAGTAAAACTTGATCAAGCATTTTTCTTCACAATACATTAATATGTATTCTTCAATCAGTTTTAACACACTTATTAGCTTCACCTGTATGTTTGTATGTAACCGACTCCTTTACACTTGATTTTGACCCACTTTAAACAGACAGATTTAATTCAAACATACTCATTATTCACAATACAATTTGGATCTTAATTTGTTCATGGCAAGCGGGTATTAATTAAAAAAAATTGTTTTATCATTGTACTACATACCGCTTGGTTCCGAGAAGCTTGACATAATTCAAAAATTGCAATTTTTAGGTATGATGATTCAAAATTTAAAAAAATAAAAAAAGTGTATTACAGTATATATTGAAACATTGATAAGAAAACAATTTAATTTATTAGTACATATATTATTATTTTAGTTTTACATTGAGACTCAATGTAAAACTAAAATACATAATAATTTCAAGTTTTCAGCAAAAGGGTATTACTTGTGACCAAGCTTGTGACGTTATTACAGATAAAGAATTCTCATTTCTTTGTATTATTTATACTTAAGTCTATATTGATAATAATGTATTTTATTCGGATGGGTTTTTATTAAGTCATTATTGAAAACATTTATCTTTATCATCAGCCTCCTCGCCGAAATAGTCGTCAAATTTTTTTTAACAATGATAAATGTGCAGAAATTGCAAATACTACGTTCATCTTTGGCTGCACTTGGTTTTCAACAATAAACGTTTCAAGTGTTTCAAAACCATTTGAGCAAATTGCAAATACAAATTGAGTTCATTTTACTTCGAAAAAATATCCGCTTGGAATTTATGCTTTGGAAATTAGTGCTTCTCTATAAAGGCTACAGTGTGTCCACGAAGCATAGGGACTTTGTTCAAGAATTCTTGTAACCACGCTGCGTTGTTTCCCGCACTATGCCCGCGCACCGTCAGTACATATACCGACGCAGTTCTTCCACTGTATACCTTTTCCTTTTATATGGGAATCAATAACATTGAAAATTACCTCAGCTGTTCCACGAATAATTGGCTTGCAAAACAAAATGTCTTCATGCACGTCTTCTTGCCATATATAACGCACAAAAACAATTAATTGAGATAGGCCTTGCACGTCGGTAGACTCATCTAGTTGAAGAGCATAATACTTACTATTAATTATTCGCTGGATTAATAATTCATCTTCTGTCCATTCAGCCATTTCGTCAATTCTTCGCGCAACAGTATTATTCGATAGTGGTATGCGCTCGATTTCTTTTACTTCTTTTTCTCCAAACATCGCTCCAACAGCATCTTTAATCGATGGTAATACTAAGTCTTCGCCAATAGTATGAGGCTTACCTGCTCTAGCGATTCTGAAGCTAATGAGGTATGATGCATATACAGACAGCATTTTCATTGATATTAATGAAATGAGAAACAATGTTTTTAGAAGACTTCATTTCTAACATTTTTTTTAACTGTTAATGTCTACTGAATGAGAATGGGAATGCTTTGTTTCACTCAGACATCTTTCCAATCGAGAAAATCATCATTGCTCATTACATTCACCCGAAAAGGTGTAGGTTTTGATCTAGCAACTTTGATTGCAATAATAAAGGCTTCAGGTGTACATTGGACCACTTCTGATTTGCTTTTTAACCTGTCTTTCAATGAGGGAATGTGCAGAGTCACCCTCGTTTTGGGTGTGTCCCTTATTAAATATTTGTGAGTAATTGTTTTTATGTTCGGATAACGTTGCACAGCAAACATGTACTTAGACAGCATCATTTTATTTTTTGGAAGTGAGGGAAGTTGTACAAGTATTGGGAACATTACCAGCAAATCAATTACAAATTTTTATCATAATACACTGCCAAACTTGTTGTACAGTTCGAATTCAAAATATTTACTTATTTGCTCACTTCCAACAACAAAAATTTCAGCGAAACTGCCGACCCACCTTCTCAGATTCCCCGACGGGTAACGCATAGCACACGAAACAACGATATCCACGGTAACAACAGCAACAGCAGATCGCAGGAGCGGTCGAGGAACCTGGCAAAACCCATCAATCGGTGGAAGTGATAAATTCGTTGTTAAAGAGTACGTGCACAAACTCTCACCAAGGTTAATTATGAATTCTGACTCCATGTCAAAATGTCTATAGTATTTTCTTCTTTCTTTTGTACATGTCGACAAGTATTACCCCACATCCCTTCATCAATTTGACTTAAACGTTCATTTATGAGTTTCATTATTTCCCTCACATTTTGGTCGACATTATGCGAAGCAATATAATTTTTTAAAATTCCCCACACATTTTCTATAGGGTTTAGTTCAGGATGATATGGTGTCAGTCGAAGAACTTTTATGCCATATGGCTGAAGTATGTCGTCAATCTTGAAACAGATATATTTTTCTTTATTTTTTTTAAATCAAATCATACAGTTCGATTTTTTTCATATCTTGATTAAAAGCCATGTTTTTTTTCTGTCAGCCATCTCACCATTTCTATTTTTTTGGAATTAGAATTTGGGGCTCTGTCATTGTTGTGGACTGTATATTTTGTTGGGGTTTGTGGTCAAAATAAACACCCTTCGACATACATATATTTTCCCTTTTTACACTATTACAATTTATACCTAATCACTATTACTTATTCACTACTAGTCTGGAATAAGAACTTGCTGGAACTGAACTCCAACGCTCGCGGGGTCTTCCACGCAGGCCTTCACAGGCCTCTTAAAAGGTGGTCCATCTTTGTTTCCCCATCCTTTGTTTTGCACATGATTGGTTAAGATGTAGCTCTCATCTGTATATACGATACACCAATTTTCTTGACGGTATCTGAGTAAATTTTTTAGGTAGGAAAATCGTAGTTTTTGGATGTCATGCCGCTCTATAATAACATGTCTGTTATCCACAGTTTTTCGCCATTTGTATGCCAACTTTAACAAAGCTGTACGCAGAGTCGAATATTATCTTAACTTTAGCAAGGTTTTTTTTACCTAGCAAGGTAGGTAACTCGCGATGTTCTAAATGGTAATTTTGAATAGTAGAACGTATAACATCAACGTTAAAGTTGTCTAATTCTAACTTCTTTAAACGTTTTTTACGGTCTTTATGCGTAGATTTAAATTTAGAGTCAGATTCTTTTCCTTCAGCCAATATATTAGTAATTGTTATCTCTGATACCCCCACTGCCATTGCTGTTCTTTTCCGTACACTATTTAAATGTTCACTTAATTTCGATATTAAAAACTAGTTTAAATCTAGCTTAGGGCTAGTTTGTCTGTCAACACTTAAACTAGGTTGATGTATATAATTACTACTACCTAAAACTATAGTAGATCCAGGGTCTGATACCAAACATGTACCAGACTGGTTAATAATTTTATATGCTATTAACATAGCAAGTTATCTCTTATATCTAAATGGCAGATACACTGTATTCTTTGTCAAACAAAAAGATTTTGTACAAGAATTTAAATCAAAATATATACATGCATCACTATGATGATTTGTTTAGTTATACAATTTCAAGTTAATATTATAGATAAACCTATATTGATTTTGTGTCAAACCAGGCAAATATGGTAATGTACACAAAATAAATTTGCATTTTGTCTCACTACTAATTTTTAACATTTTTTGAAATTCTATATCAATGTCATGTTTTTTTAAATTAAAACTATCTCCATATAATATAATAACAATACTATTTTCATTAAAACTAAAATTATCTAATGAATTCATGATATATGTAAATGAACTACTAGGAGTATTGTTAGACAACACAATAATTTCCTGCATGGAAAGTTGTTTCGTTTTACTAGATGAAATTGTTGCCGTTGATTGAATATTTTGTATATCACTGTAGTCAATAGTCTTATGGGGCGACGGTTGCTTATTGTCACTTATGGAACACTTAAATACCTACTTACTGGTCAGAGACTCGAAGCGATCCATATTTTCATTGCTCAACTTTATTAAGTAATCTGCCTCTTGTATATGATCATTTATTTGTAATTGGGCAGCGGAATATTTTTGTTCGAGGACATGCAATGTTACATTTAACGAGTCTATTTTCTCCTTAAGTTCAGAAGTTTCTATTTCATATAACATTTTATAATGTTCTAGGTCCCTATGATATCTATCTAACTCTTTTACAAGACTGTTATTTTTATTTTGTAATTGTGTTACATCAGGGTTTCTCAAACTTTCAGCTCTACGAACCCATGTTAAAATTTCCCGGTAACAGCGAACCCCAAACAACCCCGTCCTCCCTCCCAAGGAAAATAGTAAAATTGACTGTTAGAAGAAAATAAGGTTTTTATTTGAATAAAAGGTAACATATTTATAAAGTGCTTTTTAATTTTAATGTGATGGGTGTGCTCGTTTGCTGTCGCAAATGGATTCAATTTTTGGAGTAATTTTGGACAATTTTAACCTTAATTCTGACTCGGTATCAAGTCGATTTCTGTACTTAGTTTTTATCATAACCAGGTGTGAAAATCCACTCTCACATAAGAATGTTGTAGGAAAGGGTAAAAGGAAATTCACCGCTTTGCGTGAGAGTTCGGAATACTCTGCCTGTCTAGCTGCCCAAAAATCTATCAAAGACATCCTTTTTCAATCAGCTTGAAGAGTTTCATCGACGGACAATTCTGATAATGACTCCTGTTGTTTAATACTCAAACTAGTAATTATGCTCTCGTTCGTGACCGCAAACGGGTTACGAATCCAGCCATCTTTAGCATTATCAATAATAGGAAAATACCTTCTCATTTCGTCGCATTCATTAAAAAATGTAACAGTTATATGCTCAATGAATATCTATTTCTTATAACTGATTTTGCTCGCAAGTGGCCATTCCAGTAGCTTCCTTTTTATGGCCCGTGCCATAAAATTATATTATTTCTACTCTCACAGAGGAGGATTACATTTCTGCGGTTGGTATTGCGAACCTTAATTTCGCTTCAATTCGTGACGATATTTTATCACCGAATAGGTCTGAGTATGTGAAGTCTCGGACGCCCCATAGCTTCCATCCTTCCGGATAATTGTTCTCTATTATTTGAATGATCCTCGAGAAGAAACCTACTTCGTCTTGTGAGACAGGTCTAAGGTAAAATTCTCCCATAGTTGTAGACGCCATGGTGTGACAGTACAAGCAAAGAGTCACGTCAAATGGTTCTTGCATCGCGTTGTAATATTCTGGTTGGGAGATATAATGTGTTCGATATGACCCAGCTAAGAATTGATGGCATTCGGATTTTGAGTTATTTACACCATTGAATTCTAGATGTCACTTGCTATATGCAATACTTAATACTTAATAGCATCAAGGTTGTAGACAACCTTACTGGCCGATTAAGGAAAGCTGGCATCTTCACAATAGGTACTCACACATATGCAATTTTACTATACAGTATGTTCAAAAATAAATGCGACTCTAGTTTAATTATTGTAGACTTGAATTGTAAAATGAGTGCGTTGTAGATAAATATAGTTATGAAGTAGTGAGTGATTGTAGATAAATATTTTTCTTTTTGTATGCTGATATCAATTAAGTGCTTTGTTTACAATTATCAATTATCGTGATAATCAACATCCATTTCTTCGATTCCTGACATTTCGTCGTACGATGTCGTACAACATATTCATATTTTCAGATTCAGGATCGCTGTTGTTCGATCGCTGCTGTGGATTTGCCAATCGGTCAACTTGATTGACTTCTTTCTTCCAGTCGGCGGCGGTTATTGACTGAATCGCTTCACGGGTTAATCTCTCAATCTCTGTCTTATTTTGCCCCAATTTGAGGGCTGTCTATGAATAACAACACACTAAAAACTTAAACAGATAACAAAAAAAAAACTGAACAGTCAACAAACAAGATTTAACAAAAAAAAGTTCAGCACACACTAGCGCTGCGAAACGTGCGAGTGCGTCGATGCTGCGAACCGTACTAAGGCGAACGCGGTACCTGAGGTGGTGAGCGGGCAGGGAGGCCGCATTCCACCCGAGCGTCTGGTTGGCTTGGTGGCGTAGTAGATGTCACTTGCTTTAAGCAATACTTAATACTTAATAGCATCAAGGTTGTAGACAACTTTACTGCCGATTGGTGGGTCTTTCTATCCATCAACATGATGATAATCTTCCCTCTCTATTTTTCTATTTTTATATTGATATAGTTTGCGTGTTGGCGATATATTTCGAACATTAATTGGAAAGTTTTGGCTTGGTCGCGTAATAGATGTCACTTGCTTTAAGCAATACTTAATACTTAATAGCATCAAGGTTGTAGACAACTTTTCTGCCGCAAACTAGACGTGTGAACCATGGATTAGTGGGTCTTTCTTTCCATCATCATGATGATAATCTTCTCTCTCTGTTTTAATATTTTTATATTGAAATATTATGCGTATTCGCGATATATTTCGAACATTACTTGGAAGGTTTGATTCTGCATGTCACTGTTATAATATTGTTTTTTTTTTTTTTTTTTATGTCCTGACATTTGGAATATACTCGTCTTTTTGTTTTGTTTGTCTTGTCTTGTCTTTTTGTTACACGTGCACTCCGTTCGGTTGTTGCAAATGATTTGATTCTTGGGTTTATAAACTTAACTGTTTGCATTACTTGTAAATAATAATTCCAGGACGAAACATGAATTGTTTTTAACGGAAACAATATCTCGAATATTCTTTTTGATATCTTTTGATGAAGCAGTATCGTCGTTACAACGAAAAAATTTATCCGATATATATGTACTTAAAGCGCTGAAGACTGACGATGCTAGCAGAGATATCTCAGTTTTCTGGGCCTTTTTTCTTTTAATAATTTCAATCTTCTATTTCCAATATTGATTCTTGTTTGTAATGTGAGGTTGATTCTTCCTTTTATTTTAAAAGTTATTAAATGAAAACGAGAATACTGACTTGCAGTGAAAAATATAAAGTTTAATTAAAACGATTACATTATGTGCTGTTACAAGGTTACAAAAAAAGAGATTGACGTTAGGTTACATGATTAAGCAAATTTGTTTCACATTTACGTGAAGTTAGGCCAGAGTCCCTCCGGTGTTGCCGCCACACCGCTGAACGACGTACGCTGCTCACTTCATAGTTGTTGAACACTTCTATTTAAAAAAAACCGCTTTTTATATCGACGTCATACAAATCTAATGAAAAATTAATGATATTTCAATTTTATATTAGAATTGACTGGGATTATACTCGAAAACATGAAGCATTTATGTTTTCGACAGCGAAAAGCATTTATTTTTACGTTATTTTTTATTCTTATAAATAAAAAAAATACATAAATTATTAATTGACACAACTTATCCAATTATTCTATTATTTAACTATGTACCTTATATTCGTCGAGTCGACATGCCTCCAACTTTATCCAAAGAAGCTAATATCGCGTTAATTGCGGCTCGAGGATAGCCGGTTTTCCATTTTTCTAGTATAATTTCGAAAGCTTGTTGACGGGCATCTTTGTTACATACATAAGTCGTGAGATGAATCCCACAAATAGAGAAAATCTTTGTAGAGTTCTAAAATTTCTATTTTTAATCTTTTTTCAGTAATAGCCACGTCATCCGACGCCATCGCCATTGATGACGATCGACCGACGTCCGTTTTGTTTGTTATAACAAAAACGTTACTAATAAACGCTTTTTGACACTTCCCTGCTATACAGTTGTTATACTGGCAGTGTAATTCGTACGTCAGCTTGTGCAACCCCTATTCAGTCGTGAGACCTTGTTTAACCCTTGTGTAACCTATAAAAGTATAAATAAAAAGTTCATTTATTTGCCTTCACCAAAGTGTGGCGTTTTAGTTATGGATTCAAGGAAGGGGCCTACAACAAGGCTCACATACACACAAGAAACACAGTGGAAAGGTGTTTTGGTGTGTGGAAGCAAAGATTCCGTTGTCTTCTGCATGGATTTAGTGTGTCATTAGAAAACATGAAATTCTTTATAGTTGCACTAGCTGTATTACATAATAATTGCAATCAAAATGGGTGAAAACGTTGATTTAATGAGTTAGGAAATCCTTCTGTCAATGATCAACCTCGAGATGCAAGGGGTCGAGGTGATTCAAGAGGTGAGGCTGAGAGACAAGTATTCATCAACTCCTATTTTTGATCTCAATACATATTACATAATAATAAAGATTTAAATAAAAAACAGATTTATTCATCACTCATTTTTTATTAAATTTATTTTTTAATAATAAATTTCCAATTCCAAATTTTTTTATCTTAATTCGTGCTCTTGTCTAGCCCATTCGTGGGACTCCCTCATCTGCTCTATCTTTAATTTATACTCTTCTTCCACACATTGTATCAGCGCTTGGTTTCTGTGTTTTGTAGATTCATTAACCTGAAAAAATTAAACAAGTCGAATTCGTTGAAAGTCAAGATAAAATGCAGCAGTTACTCTGACACTGAATTTTATCATAGATCTTATATTACATATCATAGAAAGAAAAGTCTGCTCGAAGTACTTACCTCAGGTGGAAACTTTCTCTTTACTACTCTCTTGATGTTGTGTTTTCGGGGTTTGATTGTTTTTCTTAATGTCAGGAGATAACATTATTTCCTGTACCACATTATTGCAGCCCGGAACACTGTCTCCCGTTTCCAGGATGGGTGCTTCGTATGCACCTTTATCGTCCTGCAATCGAATACACATTAATTATGTGATTGTGCAACCTTTTATTAAATATTTGTCAAGTTTCAATTTACAAACAAATCATTACATATAATAAAACTATTCACAAGTGCAACTAAAATAAAATTATGGTTAGTGTTGTGGACTGTATATGTTGTGGACTGTATATGTTACCTATTATCTGAAAATTTAAGGTCACACTCCATCAGTGTTCCCACAGGTTTGCATGTCTCCATTCCAAATCGTTCCAGTACATTTTCTACGTTTTTAGTTTGATCTATGTAAATCCCATTTTCATCATATTGAATTCGACGATCAATATAGTTAGTAGTTTTTCCCAAGTCCTTCATTTTAAAAGGCTGCTGTGCATTTTGAGGTACGTTTGGTATCCTAAAATTTAATCTTTGTTGAGGGTTATTCTGTAAAAATTTGGTCACCGTAAAGTTAGGCGTTTGTTTCGGCACCGTTGTATTATAATGAATACGACTGCGTGATTGGTATTGCTCATGAAAATTAACCTCTTCTAAAACGATTTCTAAAGCCTGTTCCAATGTACTAGGTGATTTCAGTCTTACAATACGCACCATGCTTTCGGGCAAATTATTACCTTCGATATTAATAATGATCGAATATTCTGTATTCTATTACAAAGAGATAACTTTCGCCGGATTTAATTTTACAAGACTCGAGAGTAATTTTTTTACAATCCTCACTACGCGGATCACCAAAATGTTGTTCTAATAATGCCTTTAAAGCGGGCCAAGTATTAATGTCTTCGCGCTCGGAATGAAATTTCGCGCATTTCACGAAATGATCAATCATTTCATGAAAAAAGCAAATCCACGATATGGCCACGACATAAACACCATCAACTAATCTTGCCTCTCCAACCAGTTGATTACTGTTATAAATATAGCAACAAAAGGTTCATCTTTTCCAGCTATCGCTAATATATGTATGAGGGAATCGAAAGCACACGAATTTAATAATAAGACATCAATTCAATTTAAAGAAATGGGATTTCGTTTATTACCACTTTCAAGTATACCCAATTGTTTTTTGCTCTTAGTTTTAGCTGTACTAGGATTGTTTGAATCTATTGGGCTTATGGTTTGAAATAAAATGTCAGGTGTTGGCTGAAAATGGAAACCCAGTGGTTTAGACTTACGATAATTCTCTGTTACATTTTCTTCTTTTTTAGTTAAATTTTTCAACTGATAATGTCAGTTTAAATGATTAGAGGGGGATATATAAATTACAATTTCCAAAAAATAAAAAAAAATCTTTATTAACCAAAAAAGTAGAGCATTACACTATTACAGGAGATCGAAACTAAGCTGTTGCCTGTGTCTTGGAAAATTATATATACCTTTTATGTCACTAGTTTTTTTTTTGATGCGATTGTAGCTTCTAGTGCGGATTTGTATAGAGAACTAGTTAAATTGCAGTCTTTCCTTTTCTTCTTGTCTGCCGAGATGTTACTGGTCTTTGCTTATAAGAATAGATGCGAAACTGACGCTTCCGCAGTGAAACTATATTGTACCGGCTCCAATAGATGGCGCTACTGAATCGGTATCTATACGTATATGTAATATGTATAAATAATGTCATAATTATTATAGTAGAGCCATTTTAATAGGCAACATTTGACAGTTCAACAAAATTCAACAATGTAACCTAGTAACGACGACATTGAATAACATGATATTTCGTTTTGTTAGAACTGCACATTTGCTTAACTTTTTTCAAATACGATTACATATTTATAATAATAATGACCGATACAAGTAATTTTAAGATTTCATTTTACTGATAAACCATTCTAAACAATTTCTGAATTAAAGAACTGACGTCGCTACAATTTTGTGTCAATAAACCTTTTTTCTTTTTAAATACCAGAGACGTTACTCTAATAATCGAAATCTGACATCTAGAATCGAATGCATTGATTACTTCTGAATAAAAATCATCTTATATTAATAAATGTGTTTCAAGTTCGATTGACAAATGTTTCAAGTCAGCATCGATTAATTCACTTTAATCGATGTTTTTAAGCAGGTTACCTCTCTTCAAAGATAAAATTGATAGACGTCAAATGTTGCCTATTAAATTGGCTCAACTATATATGTTGACCTATCCATAACCTCCGGTTCCAAATCCAATGCAAATAAAGCCTGATTAGATGTGATATGATGAACTTAACACTTCGTTTCATCCGGATGTCCCTTGACATCGCTGGGTTTGAGACTGAATTTCCACTTCCCTTATTCTATCGCGTTCTCTTCGCATTCAATGTAGTCTTTGTGTTGATGTATTTTTCTCCAAAATTTTTCTGCTTGGAAAAATTGTTGTGCTGCCTGGTATGTACGAGGGGAGGTCCAAAAGTTCGCGGAATGGAGGGGATGGAGTGGATAGGAGGTGGAGAGGGATAGGGTAGTTCGCTTATGTCATACTAATTGGGCACTCATAATTAGTATTATTATATGAGTATATATAAAATAAGTGACACGTCATGGCGGCAATATTAGGAGGCGGTCTAGGAGGATTATCAACAGGATATTATTTACTAAAGAATAACGTAAGTCATTATAATAATTTGAAGATATTTCTGCTAGAAGCTACAAATCAGTGTGGAGGATGGATAAATACCATTCGAACGAAAGACTATGTATTCGAACAAGGTGCGAGAACTATCACCCAAGGGTGTAATTGGTTTGAATACACTAAACATGATGCAGGATTTGGGTCTCAGTGAGCACATATGGCCAATAAAACCCGACCACCCTGCCACGAGAAATGGATTGTTACTGGAGATGAAACATGGGTTCATCACTTTGAACCTGAATCAAAACAGGAGTCCATGCAAAGGCACAAAAAGGGTACACCAAAATTATCTTTTTTCTTTTTTTAATTCCGTGATAGGGATAGTTCCATCTGTTAAGTTAGTTTTTATGCGTCACCACGCATCATGGACATCATTTTTGTTTTAGTGTTGAGGCGACGAACTATTCCCAAACGCTGGTTCATTTTCACAAAGAGTTAAACACTCGAATATCAGCTCGTTCGTCCACACCATCATGTACGTGTACGCGCATGCGCGGCCGCTGGTGAATTTGACCTGCGGCCGCCTTCGATCAATCTGTAGATCTGAAGTAATAATTCTATTCCTACATTACTTTTTTCGTGTCAACAGTAGTGGTTTCATCGACGATTATTGAATAATGGCTGTGTCCAACTTCTTCCAATAATTCTACTATCTCAGTGATGAAAATTTGCTCCAATTCACACAATGTGTATTTGCAATGTGTTACGGGAGCCAACGAACCGCTGATGATGTTACTTAGATATACAGCAGTGTTGTTATAAAAGCGATACCTCAATTTAAATTCGTCATCTGAGAACATTTCAAAGGGATTTCTTCTGTGTCTCAAGTTTCTTGGCACTGATATATTACTAAAACCGAATTTTCATATGAATCTTTTTTTTTAATTAATGAATACTGTTATATTATAATTTTATTTATTAGATTTCTGAACTGAACTGAACACTTCGTTCCATCCGGATGTCCCTAGTTTTTTTCTTTACATTTCTCCTCCTATCGACATATACTCTATAATAACATCTCCGAAGTTTTCAGGGTGGTTGTAGTTGTCAGAATAAAAAAATCTTTTTACCACCCTCTTTACTTTCGTCAATTTGGACAATTTTGCCAATGCCATCTATTTTCCCTTGGTATTCTTGATTGTCCAAATAATTACAACCATTTCCCGGCAGTAATTATTCCTTTAGTTAATCTAAAGCTCCCTATCGTTAATAGCTTACCGCCGGGTTTGAGACTGAATTTCCACTTCCCTTATTCTATCGCGTTCTCTTCGCATTCAATGTAGTCTTTGTGTTGATGTATTTTTCTCCAAAATTTTTCTGCTTGGAAAAATTGTTGTGCTGCCTGGTATGTACGAGGGGAGGTCCAAAAGTTCGCGGAATGGAGGGGATGGAGTGGATAGGAGGTGGAGAGGGATAGGGTAGTTCGCTTATGTCATACTAATTGGGCACTCATAATTAGTATTATTATATTAGTACTAGCGGTCTGCACTGATATATTACTAAAACCGAATTTTCACATGAATCTTTTTTTTAATTAATGAATACTTAGTTGTTATATTATAATTTTATTTATTAGATTTCGTGGGTTTGTAGAATTTTATAACAAAAAAAAATAATTCATGTACATGTAAAGTTTACTTGAATAATAGTAATAGAATTTATAAGGTTTAGGTGGTTTATGTAAAAAAAAAACAAAATAACCATAATTATCAAGAAATAATTATTTATTTTATTCCTTGAGTGCGATAAGTTTTTTATCTTTCGGATTTCTATTTCCTTACAATGTTTTTCTAATAATAATTTCTTCTCCAACTCAAATCTCTCTTCCATATGCTGGAG
>CAJQZN010038903.1:2300-17687 GCA_907164685.1 Colias eurytheme | reverse complement strand
ACTATAAGGGTTCCGTTTTTGCCATTTTGGCTACGGAACCCTAAAAATGACATCAAAAATATCATGAACGTTAAAAATAGTGTTTTTTCTTAATATGTGTGTGTATGTATTATCTTACAAGTGCAATGTATGATACATAAAGACATTTTAAGTTTGAAAAATCAGATGTTTTGCGCGAAGTGACAGTAGTACCCACCTCAACGCTTCGCTTATGAGGCGTGCAAAAAAATGGGTTGGTATTTAAAGAGTTGATAGTTCTTTTGAACAATGTTAATGAAAGAAAGCATTTGTTATTGTACCACACTGTTGATAACTATATCATGGGAGGTTGTAGCCGTGAAACAAAAATATAACTTAACAATATTTTTGGAGTGTTGCAGTATATTATACAATTTATTATCGTATAATATACTGCAACAAAACACTCCAATTATTAAAGGTTCGCCATTGTAAAGTTTTATTTATAGTTTACTTTTTTATTTGGAAAGTAGCGATCTAAAGCATTTTTATAATATCACTAGCTTTCCGCCCGCGGCTTCGCCCGCGCAGTCAAAGAAAAACCCGCAAAGATCCCATTCGCGTGGGATTTCCGGGATTGCGTCATTTTCCCGCGATAAAAAGTAGCCTATCTCTCAAGTTGGATCGACCTGCACAAGGTGTGGGAATTTTATTATAATCGGTTTAGTGGTTTAGGAGTCCATTGAGGACAAACATTGTGACACGAGATTTATATATATTAAGATGTTTAAATGCGTTAATTTTTAACGTTTACAAAAATATGTCGTCTCACAAAGACGTTTCTGCTTAGTATCCGTACATCATATTATCATCATTCATCAGAAATGGTTATTATTATTTTTAAACTTAACAAACTTGAACCTTTTAGCCTAATGTAAAACAAAGTCAATCATAACTTATTATACATTATTCGTTATCCCCAGGGAGCGAATGTTCTGGTTGCCCCACAACATGGACTTCCGCGGGCGCGTGTACGCAGTGGGCCCGCACGTGTCTGCGCTCGGCGCGGACGCAGCACGTGCGTTACTGCGGTTAGCGCGCACACGGCCGTTGGGACCTAAAGGCCTTATGTGGTTGAAGCTGCACGCTATTAACTTGACTGGGACGAAGAAACGCAACACTGTGGAAGAGAGGTGTGTAAATGTAGCTAGTGGTCCTTCGAGGCCACTTGATCGCTTTGTTGTAGCTCAAACTGCTGGCGCGTAGTGGAAGGTATATTAACTTGCAGGTGTAGTGTAGAATATGCGGAAGTATATTTTCATATGCTATGTACAATAGTTGTCATACGAGATTTCAAATTATTTAGTTCAGCAAAATTTTTGGCTTGATATTTTTGATAGCTTAAGAGGCATATCATTTATTCCACTTGACCTAGTGTAGTTGTAGGATTTTTTATTCGCCTACCATACTACTGAGCTTGTTTCCGATAAAACAGGTACACGCAGACAGTTTTGCAAATGTTATAGATATTGGTCCTTCGAGACTAAGTTATAGAGTTATGATAGAAAAAATTATGCATAGAACAGATGTACATATTTTATGAATTTTTCACACAGGAATAGTTTAGTAGGTTTAGGAAAAGTGACTTTGAGTAAATTTCATTAAATAAACTTTCAAAATGTGTAAAAAAGACTCAAATAATAAAAAAAAATTTATCACCTCAGGTTAGAGTATGCAGACAGCATAATGGACAAAATTCTAGATTCGGCAGATCGACCTCTCGATGGAATGGGTTGGTGGAAGGAATCCGAGGAACCGTGGCAAACACTCGCTTGTTGTATCGAAATCGCCAACGCGGTACGATCTCCTAACCATGAAGGTAATTAATATATTATTAGAAATTAGGGTTACTCAAACTCAAACTCAAACTCAAACATTTATTTATTCAATTAGACTACTTTTAGTAGCACTTTCGAATCGTCATTACATAAGTATTTTTAACATTTACCACCGATTCGGAAAGCAGTATCTATGGAGAAGAACCGGCAAGAAACTCCATAGTTGCTCTTTTAAAATCATATTGTCAATATTACATAATCTGTAACTTAAATCTAACTACATAATATATCATAATATGCCAAAGAACTATCCTGTGGTTCTTACGCGACAACCCTCCATGGATTTTCATCTTCCATATATTCCTTAATGCTATAATAGGCTCTCTGAACTAATATATTTTTTACATAAGTTTTAAATTTAGCACTACCAAACTCTTTAATATTATGAGGAATTCTATTGTAAAAGCGTATACCTTGACCCATAAATGAATTTTTAACTTTAGCTAATCGGAAAAATGGCATTTCAATTCTATTTCTGTTCCTTGTGCCATAACAGTGTCTATCTCCTACTCTTGTGTGTACGTCGGCATTTTTGTGTACATGCAAAATATTATTAAATATATACTGTGATGGTACAGTAAGGATACCAGTATTCTTAAAGAGATCTCTTAGTGAGTCCCGAGCACGTAAATTATATATAGAGCGAATGGCTCTTTTCTGTAAGATAAATATAGTTTCTATATCTGCTGCCCTGCCCCATAGTAGAATTCCATAGGACATAATACTATGAAAGTAGCTGAAATAAACCAATCTAGCTGTATCTTCATCGGTGAGATGCCTTACCTTTCGGACTGCATATGCTGCTGAACTGAGCTTACCTGCAGCGGTGTTGACATGGGCTCCCCACTGTAGTTTCTCGTCCAATGTTAACCCAAGAAATACAGTCGATTCTGTAGGGTGTAATACCTCCCCGTTCAAGGTAATATTTCTGCTCAACTTTTTAACGTTAGGTAGTAAAAATTCAACACAAGTTGTTTTTTTGGCATTTAATAATAAATTATTAGCAGTAAACCAGTCGGATATGTGTAAAAGAGTACTGTTCACTTCGTCAACATTTGGGTCATGCCTATCCACATTGAATATTAATGAGGTATCATCTGCAAACAGAACTATTTCACACCTATCCTGTAAATAATAAGGTAGATCATTGATATATACCAAGAACAAGAAGGGTCCTAAAATAGATCCTTGTGGAACACCAATGTTAATTGACGCACCGCTAGAACGTTCTCCATTAACAACTACAGTTTGTATCCTATCATGCAGGTATGAGGCTATGAGGTTCTGAGCTTGTCCTTTAATCCCATAGTGATTAAGTTTACGCAATAATGTACAATGTTCAACGCAGTCAAATGCCTTGGAGAGGTCACAAAATATCCCCAAAGCATTTTTTGAGTTTTCCCATGCCTTATATATATGTGTTAGTAGTGCAACTCCAGCATCTGTGGTTGAGCGCCCCTTTGTGAAACCAAACTGTTTGGTGTGCAGCAAATTATTAGAAGCAAAGTGACTAGTCAATTGGTTTAATATTAACTTTTCGAATACCTTACTTAATGTTGGTAAAATCGAGATAGGTCTATAGTTGTTACAGTCTTCTTGATCGCCTTTCTTAAATAGAGGTATAACTTTACTAAGCTTTAGTAAATTAGGAAATGTACCATAGTCACAACACTTATTAAATATGAAAGCTAAATTGTTTGCAATATTTTCTATTATATTATTAACTAAATTTACGGACATTCCCCAAAGATCACAAGTGTTTTTTAAATTAAGTGTCTTAAATGCTGTAACAATATCATTAGCAGTTACGTGACGCAATTGAAATAATGTACTGCACCCCGCAACATGGTCCCTCAAAAAGGTCTCTGCAAGTACTGAAGACGAGTTTAAATTATTAGTAATGCTAGCAGGGACACTACTAAAGAAATCTTCAAAAGCAAGCGCAACATCAGCATTTTTGTCAATAACCATGCCATTATGTACAAGTTTTATGGTATTACTTGATTTGCTTTTACCCATTTCACCATTAATAATAGACCAAACTGTTTTAACTTTATTATCCGAGTCGCGTATTTTATCTCTGATATACAAACGCTTCGCAGTAAAACAAACAATTTTAAAAGTTTTTGAGTAATTTCTAACATATCTAAGAAAAGATGGGTCTTTATTATATTGCTTCATACCATATAACTCATAAAGAACGATCCTACACCTATGTATGCTAGGTGTCGCCCATTTACTAAATGGTAAATCCTTGGTAATATTTAAAGATTTAACTTTAAATATTTTTTCAAATTCATTATGAACTAAATTAAAAAGATTTTTAAACATTTCACAAGGATTATTATGACAGGATTGATCATTCAGTACGGGCAGGTTTTTATTAATATTATCTCTAAATTTATTAATGCCTTTTTTAGTTATAGGCCTAACATTAATTCTTTTAAATTCAGGTAAGCAATCCCATTCAAAAACTACTTTCTGGCCACAGTGATCCGAAGTGAGTGTATTGAGAATATTTTTCTCTAAACAGATGCAGTCGCAGTATATATTATCAATACAGGTTGCAGAAGTAGGTGTAATTCGTGTGGGTTCATTAAAAAGTTTATACAGATTAAATGACTGAAACAAATTAACAATTCGTGTTGCCGTTTGTGTTTGTAAAAGTATATCAATATTAAAATCACCACATACTATAACTTTTTTTTTACTCCTACTTAAACGCTTTAATATTTCTTCCATGACTGTCTCAAACATATTATAGTCACTGGAAGGGGGTCTATAAACATCCTGAAGTATATACTTTTTAATTTATAATTATCAATATTTATTAACAACTGACATTGTTTAAGCCAATGTTCTGTTACACAAAAAACCTTAATACTATTATGATTTAAAAACAATTCTATTTCTAATAATTTGCTAGCCAAGCCTTGAATGTTTTGATGTACAATAGAAAAGGTCTGCTTAGCTGTTGTCTTATATACTAGTTTAAATCTAGCTTAGGGCTAGATTTTCTGTCAACACTAGGTTGGTGTATATAATTACTACTACATAAAATTATAGTAGATCCAGGGTCTGATACCGAACATGTACCAGACTGGTTAATATTATATGCTATTAACATAGCAAGTTCTCGCTTATATCTAGATGGCAGATACACTGTATTCTTTGTCAAAGTAAAAGATTTAATACACAAATTAATGTCAAAGTAAATAAATGCATCACGATGATGATTTGTTACATTATACAATTTTAAATTCATATTATGAATTAATCTATTTTGTTCTTGTGTCAAACCAGGTAGGTATGGCAATGTACACAACATAAATTTACATTTAGTCTTACTACTAATTTCCAACATTTTTTGAAATCCTACATCAATATCCTTATTTTTTACATTTAAACTATCTCCATATAGTATAATTACAATATTATTCTTATTAAAGCTGAAATGATCAAGTGATTTGATTATATAATTAAATGAACTGTTAGGAGTGCAAATATTAGTGACTTTAAGCCCTAAATTGTTGAGCATAGCGCCAAAACCCTGACCAATATTATCTGACAACACAAAAATTTCCTGCTCGGAAAGGTGTTTAGTTTTTCTAGTTGAAATTGTTGTCACGGGTTTTACACTATGTATGTCTGTGCAGTCAAGCTTATGGGGCGACGTTTGCTCATTGTCACTTTTTGAACACTGACATACATATTTATTGGTCAGCGACTCAAAGCGATCCATATTTTCAGTACTCAACTTAATTAAGTCATCTGCCTGTTGTATATGCTCGTTTATTTGTATTTGAGCAGCAGAATATTTTTGGTTGACATCATTTAACATATGACTTAAAGAGTCTATCTTCTCCTTTAATTCATTTGTTTCTACATCATACAAGATTTTATAATATTCTAGATCCCTATGATATTTGTCTAACTCTTGAACCAGGTTTTTATTGTCTTTCTCTAATTGAACTACATTTTTTAAAGAACTCTTTCTAACAATTGATTGGGTACGCTTGATAAACTTACTTAATCTAAGGTATTTTTTCAACTTCTTATGTGAAGAGAAATTGATTTTTTTAAAGTTTACAGAGCCACTTAACTGTCCACATTCAACTAATTCATCATGAAGACTACATAAAATATTAGTTTGAATGTAATAACTAATAAAAATGTACTACGATTCTACACAACTGCCTAATTTTATTGATGTAGGCAGTTGATAACAAATCATAGCTAGTCAACGACTAATAAAGTGAGGGTAGTTGGGTCAAACGTCGTATAAACGTCTAAGCCCCTAGGCACGATTCGTACGAATGCGCCACGAGTCAAATTAAAGCGGCAATTTATAGTATTCAACAGCTAAACATGTTTTGACAGGAAATAGTGACAACTATTCATCCACAAAATTATTAAATCAAAAGTTACGTCTAACAATATTATTATATACTTTATGACCTTTATGTGATTAAAAATAACAATAAAATTTGTGATAACTGTTATTAATTTTCGTTCATAGAAAAATACTTATGTAAATATCTTGGGAACGCTTTATTTGCGAAGATTGGTTTGCTAATTTTGGCTTGAGAATGATATCGGATGAATTCAAAATTAATAAAAAATGTCGTAATTTTGTGATTTTTTTCTTGTATTTAATTTTCCTTTGACATTAATATTATCGTATTTTTTATTAATTATATTGTAATGCTTAATTTATTCATTGAATTTGCGCCAAGTCGCGTTCTAGCATACATTCCTTACCAATCAGGGTTGCATGGAAGAGATTGCTTTTAAGCAATAAGGCCGCCTTTTAGTACGTATGTGCCGTGTGTTTTCTTTGTATCTTAATTGTAATTATAGTATAGCTTATTTATGTTTGGTATATTATGTACAATAAAGAATAAATAAATAAATAAATCGTATACTTAAATATGCTTTGCTAATGTGTAATCTTGCAGAGTATGAGTGCGGTTTCCCCGTACACCAGGACGGCTCGTGCAACGGCCTCCAGCACTACGCAGCACTGGGCGGTGACGCGGTCGGTGCGGCCGCTGTTAACTTGGCGCCGTTGCCGCGGCCGCAGGATGTTTACAGCGAGGTTGCCGCACTGGTGAGTCACGTATATCTAATGTAGCGAGGTGGCCGCGCTGGTGAGTCACGTATATCCAATATGGCGAGGTTGCCGCGCTGATGAGTGACGTATATCCAATGTAGCGAGGTTGCCGCGCTGCTAAATATTAAATGATGAACAAACGACGTGTGAAGCGAGATATAATACTACGTACCTAGTACAAGTTAACGCCGCGTTGGTAAGTGCATGTTGCCGCCGCATTTGATGATAGCTCTAAGCAATATACACAATAATAATGCGGTAGATGTCGCACTAGTGCGCGCAAAATTTTGACGACAAATGTTATTGTAATTTCAAATAGAGAAAGCTATATCATTCTGACTCATACGTACTACATATATTATTTATCGAAGCCAAAAAATACTTCGTAAGATATTCAAACAATCTTCCATCGCATTTTAATATAGAATAATCTAATATTCTAGAACATGCTCTTATTCCAACAGGTTGAAACGATGCGTGTAAGAGACGCGGAGGCAGGAGTAAAACAAGCCATTATCCTCGAGAACTTTGTGCGAAGGAAGGTCATCAAGCAAACAGTAATGACGACGGTGTACGGCGTCACTAAATTTGGCGCGAGGCTTCAGATCGCAAAACAATTGAAGGGTGAGTGATATAATACTAATATGAAATTAATAAGCTTCATTGGTTTTGATTGTATGTTGTTCAGATAAAAAGTAGGTAGTAGCGAAACAATTTTGTCTTCTGTATTGTTATTTCTTATGTGAATTGTACGATAAAGTGTTGTTTATTTTATTATTTAGGTAATGTTCTTTCGGATCATAATGACGGTTATTTATATATTTTTTGATGAGTAAACATGATATTAGTTTGTATTTTTTTTTTGTGAAAGGACCATAAATATATATTCTATTCTCTCAGCCACTTACATTCGTATAAATTTTCACACATAAGTACGATTTCCGTGTACGAGTAAGGCTCATAATCCCTCAGTCCCCGGAATCACAGACACAATAGAAAATCTATTGTGTCGCGGCCCGATCGAGCCGCTCGGTGGGCAAACGTCAATCTTTCTATTACTTTTTTTCCATACTCGGACGAACTAAAAAGTCTGGTCAAAAGTTACAATTACCTTTTATATCCCACAGACATAGAAGATTTCCCCAAAGAGCACGTGTGGACGTGTTCGCAGTACCTCACGACGAAAACGTTCGACAGCTTGCGGGAAATGTTCACATCGACTAAACTCATACAGGATTGGTTCACGGACTGTGCAAAGTGAGTTATAGATTCTCATTTATATTTATGAGTTGGAAATTTTAGTAATAATTCTATGGTAAACTTACATTTGTTAAAACTAGATAATTTGTAAACGTGGTTATTTTTAAATTTATAAATTATACTTTTTTAATACGGTTGTGGTTGTTTTTTTGAATATATAAGTAAATGGAAAGATTGATAGCTATCATAACCGATCATTGCCATTTCACTACGAATTTAAATTTCAAAATTATTGGTCGTACATTTTTAAACTACATTATGAAGCAGTTGCAATCCGAATTCGATTCTTCTATTTGTATTTTGTAATCAAGTTTTTAACGCTCTAAATTCTAATATATCTTACTTTATAAATTAAATATGTTTTAACTTGTGTATACGCAGGCTAATATCAGGCGTGTGCGGTGAAAGTGTCCAGTGGGTGACCCCGCTCGGGTTGCCGGTACTGCAGCCGTACTTCCGTCGCGCAGCGCCTTCACACGCGGCGCCGCTTGATCTGATGCAGTGAGTACATTCATATATGATATTTTATCAATAATTGTAATAAATATATAGTTTATAAAAAATACACTTTTAATGAAATATTTTTACAGAGTTTCAATTAATTCTTTTCTTTTAAAGTGGATTGAAATATATGGTAAAAGTGAGTTAAATATATCTATTTTTTTTTAACTTTGTATCCGTTTATTATTTTGTTTATGTTTGAGACGAAGTTTTTATATACACAATGCCCACATAAGCGGAGCGGTATATTATACGATTAATCTAGGGATGCAAACAGAGTTTATGAAAAAAATTTAATAAAGTTATTTACATCCTTTTGTTGTTATACGTAATAAATCCATACTAATATTATAAATGCGAAAGTAACTCTGTTTGGCTGTCTGTTACTCAATCACGCCTTAACTACTGAACCAATTGCATGAAATTTGGTATAGAGATATTTTGATACCCGAGAAAGTACATAGGATATGTTTTATTCTGGAAATCCCACGGGAACGGGAACTATGCAGGTTTTTCTTTCTTCTGCGCGGGCGATGCCGCGGGTGGAAAGCTAGTATTAATATACAAAACTGTAACATCCATTGAGCATAGTACACTACATGTGCGTCACTGTATGAATGTAAAAATAAAACCCATCCCCCAGACGACCGTGCACAATGAAACAGCGCAACGCGTTCCCGCCCAACTTCATCCACTCGCTGGACTCCTCGCACATGATGCTAACGGGCTTACACTGTGAGGCCGAAGGAATTACCTTCGTATCTGTACATGATTGCTTCTGGACACACCCCGACACTGTTGATAAGATGAATGAGGTAAGTGACAAGTGTTTGTTGTTAGTGCGGATAAAAATGTCACTTACAACAATGGTGCTAACAAGCTTGCACTGTGAGGCCGAAGGGATCACCTTCGTGTCGGTGCACGACTGCTTCTGGACACACCCCGACACGGTTGATAAGATGAATGAGGTAAGTGACATATTGCATATGAAATAAATGAAAATAGAGTTGTTGTACTTACATTCAAGATTTTTTTTTATAGCAAGCTTTAATGCTCATAGAAACACTCACTGTCGCGTTACGCTGTCAGATGAGTAGTTGTGTTTATTTAATTCAAATTCAAATTCAAAATTTATTTATTTATTATTTAATAAACAATAGTATTGATTAATTAATAAGCATGGAGTCAATTCTTATTACAAATATCTAAAAAGTTTTATAGCGACCAACCAACGAACTACCGAAAATTTCGCAAATACAGTATTTAAAAATAAATGCAAATAATTCATCCATTTCCTCTTTGAAACTGATGCCCCAAAAAGTTATTTGATATTATGTTTTTGAGAAAGTTGGTAATCTGCCTCGTTATATTCTTTTATTTATTATTTACAGATATGCCGTGAACAATTTGTGGCTCTACATTCGCAACCGATATTGGAAAATCTATCAGATTATATGGTGAAGACTTATAGTTACGCAGAGGAGTAAGTTTACTTCATTTCATATTCAATTCTAAATACAGGTGTTTTTTATAGCTCCAAGTGAAAATTTATTCTAAAACTCATTATTTTGCTCTAGACTCAAATTTATAACTTAAATTGATATGGTTTTGTTAATTTTATTTTTATAAAGAAATTAACTTTGATTTATCCGTGATGTGTTAATAATTAGAAGAAATAAGTACGATATTAATATCAATATTATTTACAGGGAATTAGAGGATGGCTCTGTTGGTGCTTCGAATAAGAAACGAGTGAATTCACTGCTAAGGAAGGTTCCAGAAAAGGGAGATTTCGACATTAGAAGTGTACTGAAGTCTGTTTATTTCTTCAGTTAGTTGCTGCTGTCGCTTAGGCTTTGTCGAATTATGATTGAAGATTGTGTGTTTTAAGGCAATAGATTAATTACTTTTCATTTGTATTTCATTATTTGTGTTTTGTTATTTGCAGTTAATAGATTTAAATATAAAAAATGTGATAGTCCGGGATACATCGCCCATTTTTGCAAGTGATTACTATCAAGCTAATTTTTCGTGAGTAGCTTTATTTTGATGAGATGCCCAATAATTTCATGTACGAAACTCTCGATTGTGGTAGCTTACAGAGGTAACAAGGATAAAAATTTTTGATTTGACTGTTCTCAAATATTTATTACGCAATTTGTAGGACAATATGTCTGTTGAATTATTTAAGTATTAAATAAGTGAAAATAAAAAAATCTGCTGGTTAGTAATCATTTATGATGACTTCGTTATCGATACACATTGGAAAGGGGGACTCTTTGATCAAACCATAGATTTAGTAGGACAAATATTTTTTCGAATAATTTAGATAATTATCTTGAGCTTGAACAAAAAAAAAACATTCAGTTAGTAATTAATATTTGAGAACCATCAAATCAAAATATTTTATCCTTGTTTCCTCTGGTAGCTACCACAATCGAGAGTTTTGTACATGAAATTATTGGGCATCTCTTCAAAATAAAGCTACTCACGAAAATTTAGCTTGATAGTAATCACTTGCAAAAATGGGCGATGTATCCCGGACTATGAGTTCAAAATAATAATACTTTTTTGTTGTCTTTTTTTCTACTAGGATTTTATTAAAATGTTATTACAATATGATCTTTCTTTGTTAAATCACCCTATCAGACTTGCATCTATGCAGTGAATAAGCAAATATCATCTTCATATAAAAATAAGACACACAATCTTATTCGAATAGACTGATGTACATAGTTTTCCACGATGTTTGATACTTAACAATGTATTTACAAATTAGTCACAAATCACAAAATAATTGAATAATGTGACCATTTTGCTTACTGGATGAGTTCAATTCTTAAATATTAATTGATTAAGTCGATTAACCACGGATACTTTAGTATTTCGCAGTTATGATGGAAAAAAATGTCAAATATGTATTTGAACCTCAAGCAACGTCGTAGTATTAACGTAGTGCAAATAGTTACAATCTGTGATTGGTTAGTATAACCCATGGTATAACAATAAACTAAGGCAATTTATATTGTGTTTTATTTCAATAACCTATACGCTTGGTCCATGCCATTAGTCTACCCTGATTAGTTTAAAGAAATATATACAATTACTAGCTGTGGCACGCGGTTTCATCCGCGGACGAACCCGAGTGCAAACTCAAGTACATATTTCTATAGTTCATGTATTATACTCATGTATATTTACGTTAAAGTACATCACACACGGTGTGATACTCTAATATTTAACCCACAAAATTTCGGGTCATTTGTAACAGGATGGCGGTTCTACAGGGGTCTTAGTACGCAATGACAAAAAGAAAAATGATGGTCAGATTTCTGATACCGGATACCCTAAGATACTGTGATATAAAATATTACAGTATCTTAAGATAAAATATTATAGTATCTTCGCCGTGTGTGACGCGCTTAATTCTTGTAATGTTTCATCTAAATCCGTCTAGTAATCGTAGGAAAGTCAAACTATATGTACATTGAATATTTTTTTTAAATAATACTTGGGGTGTGGTCTACAATAGATACGGAAGCCAAAAATATAGTTTTAAGAAATTTGGTCTTTTTGTATGTCCGAACTCAATTCAAAAAGTGCTGAATGGATTTACTTCAAATTTGGTATAGAGATAGCTTGAAGCCTGAGGAATGACATAGGTTTTTAGAGCTGAAATCGATCGAATTTGTAAAAAAAAATATTGGTGGAAGCAGGAAGAGGTTAAAACCTCAAAAGGTGTATATAAAAATAAATTTTTATCCCCAATTTTTGTATCCCCACTCCATAAAGCATATTGGTATACAAAGATAATTTGTTTTAAGAGACAATTTGGGCTTTCAATACTTTTTATAATAACTATGACTTTTTTTGAATGTTGCAATAGACGCTTTCTCCACTACTCACAGAAAATAAATTCTCATATCTTTCAAATAAAATCTACCGGACTGATTTGTATGAAACTTTACAGGAATATAGGTTTTACATCAGACATATTATAATATATAAAGCTACACTACCACTCACTGACTCACTGATTGACATCGCTTTTCTCGGAAACTACGCGGAAAGTTGGGGGGATTTTGACGTGATCGTGTAGAGGTGCGCCGAGTGACCAGAGGAAAAATATAGCGATCTCGATCATCTTCGAAAACCGAGTGGACCCCTGGAGGTGCGCAAAAACGGTGATACCTGGAGGGGGGGTGTCTGAACAAAAAAAGCTCAGAACTGGTGGCGATTACCAGGGGTGGTGGAAAAATGGCGATTTTCGCGAAAACAAGATGGCCGCCGTACTTTGCCAAAATCGCCGTTTATGAATCCTTACGTCTCAAATTTGGCACACGTGCTCTGTGCGAGCCGGCGAATCGATCGGTGCCCCGTTCGAGTGGCTCCGGGCCCCAGTTTCCAACTTCCATACAACGTAAAATCCAACGGCCCGCGGAAACGGTGCGAGTTGGGTGGGGGGTGTCGGAACTAAAAATGATCACCACCCTGGGACGCTACCAGGGAGCCGTAGTGGGAGGCTCGATTTTGGAATTTTTCCATTTTTGGCGCAAACATAAAAACGTAAATTTAGACGAGGTGGCGCAATGGAGAAACATACCAATGATGCATTCATACTCGCCCAGCTCCCAGGATATCCAGAAAAATCCGAAATTTTGAACTTTCTCACAGCCCGCGGAGACGGTCAACGGCCCGCGCAAACGGTAGCAGCTACATCTGGGGTGCTCGAACTAAACTTTGAGTAGACCTCGAGCAATTACCACAGATAGTGAAAAAAATTCAAAATGGCGGAAAAATTGGCCGCCGCCATACAATTTCTAAAACGGCCATTTCTGGGCCGATCGCGCTGAAACTTGGCACAGGGGCTTTAATCGAGCCGCATATTAAGTTGGCATACTCATAATCGAGTTTCCACCGCTGGTTTCCGAGTTTCATACAACGCAAAATTCGACGGCTCTCCGAAACGGCGCCAGATAGCCGGGGGGTGTAGAACTAAAAAATGATCAGGAAGATGGGGCGCTACCAGGGCAATGGAGAAATTTCAAATTGGACGCAATTTTTTTTTCAAAAATGGCCAATTTTTCAAAGCAAGATGGTGGCGCCGGTTATTTTACGATCGGTCTGAAAATTGACTTCTGTGCTCTAATCGACTAGATTTACAAAACTGCATACTCAGAATTTCTCTCCGACCCCCGGTTTCCATTTTCCATACATCACGAAATTCAACGGCTCTCTGAACCGGTTGCAGGTAGGTCGAGGTCGCCGAAGTAAAAAATGCTTCAAAACCTGGTCCGCTTCCAGGCATATAATTTTTTTTGTTAAGAAGCGAAATTTTTTTTTCAAAAATTTTGTATGGAAATTTCCATAGTAGGAAGGGTGATTGAATAGCAACGGCAGAGGACGGCGCCGCGGGCTGCTTGCTGCCTGCGCACCACGCAATCTCGAAGTTCGATAGCCTCCCAAAGTAGAAAATATTTGAATAAGTAATTTATAAGCAGTTTCGATTGACTGTGGAATCGCTGTTAGCAGATAATAAGAAATGGATAGGGAATTCTAATGCATTTTCAAATGACTGAAGATTTCTGCCCTGGGACGCGCCGCGGGCTGCTTGCTGCCCGCGCACCACGCAACTTCGGTGGAAGACGGCCTATTGGAGCAAAAAAAACTTTAATGGGAATCTATAAGCATTTCCGACTGACTGTGGAATCGCTGTAGGCAGATAACAACAAATGGACTGGGAATTACAATTAATTTTCAAATGACTGCCGCTTACTGCCGCGGGCTGCTTGCAGCTTTGACATCGTTTTTCGCAAATTACCTACAATAAAAACAGGGGCAATGCATTATGAAGTGAATGAAAAATTATTATGCACTTAACATGCTGACTTTGTCATCTTTTTTGAAGATAACACATTATAAACATTAACATTCACAATAACAAACTAAAACATTAATTAGAATAAATTAATGTATCAAATGAATATCACATTTTTTGAACGATTATAAGTAAAATAAAAATTCAATAAAATGATATTATCAAATTATAGAACTCCGCTGCGGTAAGTTCGGTCATATTTAATCATAAACTTGTTGGATTCTTTCGTTTTCGCTCACCAAGTGCAACCAGCTGGGATTCGAAAATGGACATGTAGTTGAACTTTTGACTCTTCGGTATACTGAATAGGTACCTCACGATCTTCTCTGGCTGGATCAGTGTTCAGTGATCGTGTGAAGACTCACGATTGCTTTGGGGCTTATAAAACAAGCGTAATGTATTAGCAAAGCAATTGCTCTTTGTAAAAAATATTTAATGTGCAGTTCAAATGGACTGTTTACTTTTTATTTTATGTTAAGTAGGTGTATATTAAAAAAAATGCGTCAAGTGCGAGTTGGACTCAAAACACTAAGGTTTCCGTATAAATATGAAACTGAAAAAATGAAATAATTGGTTCAGTAAGTAGTGATTGAGTAACAGACAGACAGACAGAGTTACTTTCGCATTTATAGGTAATATTAGTAAGGGTACTTAAGAAATATATACGTATACTAGCAGCCCGCCCCGACTTCGCCCGTAGTACATATGAAAAATAGATGTTGGCCGATTCTAAGACTTACCCGATATGCACAGAAAATTTCATGAGAATCGGTCCACCC
>CAJQZN010038901.1:45440-71093 GCA_907164685.1 Colias eurytheme | reverse complement strand
TCTGATATTGGTTTAAACTGTATCACGTTGGGCAGAAAATGTTTGTCAACTAAAAAGCCTGTTCCATTGACATGTCTATCAAAATCAGAGCCACTGTAGAATAGTGTGTGACCGCTTTCTAGCTGGCATTCTCCATTTCCAGGCCACCTTACTTCTTGCAACGCGGCTATGCCGATTCTATATTGGTGCAGTTCTCTGGTGACCTGGTATATGGATCCCGGCCTATACAAACTCTTAACATTCCATGTAGCAAATCGTATTTCCTTTATTCGTAGCCGTGTGTCGTTGGTGTTGGGATCAGATCGCTGCTTCACGTAGTATGTGACAATTTTTAGTTATACTATGTATTTATTTTTATACCAATTGTTCAAGTTTGTTCAGGGATTAGCCATAAGATATTTTTCATTTTCTAAATGCTCGTTTGTTGTTAGAGTAGATGATGCCCATTGGAAAATTATTAGCGGTCTAGTTGAATAACATTTATTTAACTCTACGTGAACACCGTCTACTACAATTCTTACTGTAGAATATTAAAAACGTTTTGCATTTTAAAAGTACAGATTAATTTTCAGTTATCATAAAATTTCATCACATTCGAATGATACATAATTAAATTGCTAACATAATTATAAAAATAGCTCAAGAAAGTTTTACAAAAATGTTTACTCTTTTATCATTTTAACAAGGGCAGTAAAAGTAATAATAATAAAATTATACTGAAACCACAGTGAGGCATGGTTTAGGTGTTTATTGCTAACGCCAAAGTTTTAACGAACCCAGTCGCCTCTCTATTTGTTTTAATCAAACTTTTATACGTCGTAATAAACATTTTTTACACTTTTGCTGGTATTTTAGTTTTTATTGCAGAACTAGGTTTTGCGATAGTTCCTTAACTAGATTGTAAGTGGGTAATCATTTGTATCAGATTTTTTTTTAATAAACAATATTATGCTATTTAAATTATGGCCTTTGTCCTGCAGTGGACGTCCTGAAAGGCTGGATGCTATTTGAATATACACAATACACATAGGATATTAAAGATTTCATAAATAAATACTCTATCAGTCAGGGTTAGTAATACTTACGTATTGGAAGCAAGATCTCATTGTGTATATTATTTTAACTTATTAAATTATTCATAAAAACATTCTTATAACATTTGGTAAATAATCAATGACAATCGGAGTAAAAAATCAGTCGCAGAATAATCGCAAGAAAATTACTCCATTCATTCTATTCAGAAAGAAGCTCGTAATTTATTTTATCGTGTACGTACATTCTTTTCAATATTGTTCAACACGATGGTTATCAATTTGTCCATTATCGATATTGGTTGTTTGATACAAACGTATAGATAATGGACTCTACCCACTACAACGTGTCATACTATGACCGTAATAGGAACGTGTCAGGGTCGGAAAGCAGCACGATATGCTATCATAGTCAAAGAAAAACCCGCATAGTTCCGTTCCCATGGAATTTTCGATATTAAAACTTCTTCTAAATCCAATGTGTTAATCCAACTTACCCTCTATTATAAGTGTGTCAAATGTCATGAAAATCAGTGTAGCAGTTTTTCCGTGAAGGAGTTACAAACAAACATACAAACTTTCAATTTTATATTATTAGTAGGATTATTGACGTTTTATAATACTATACTTTTTTTAAAAGCCTCTGCCACCTTCTGTTACGGTCATAGTGTAACGTTGTAATGGGTAGAGGCCTTTATTCCAATATAAAATGTAGGGGACGTTAAAATGCGCAGATCTATAATGGAATCTTCGAGAATTCGGCTTAAATTGTAAGCTACAGCTTACTGGCTGGATAATAGGGGATTGGGGACCTCTGTAGTGGGTACTGTGCCTTTAGTGTACCGATGTATAGATTTTAAAGTCTCGGTTTGTATATGATTGGTAGTTATGTGTATTGAGTCGTTTTGGTTGTCTTGTTGTTGTTTTATAGTGTGTTTTTCTTTTTCTTGTAGTTATTTTGTTGCTAAATAAATAATTTAATTCAAACTCTACAGAGGTACATTATTGCAAGTGAAATATTTCTGTTTCATTGAAGATTTTTTGTCATTATTTCAGGTATAACGCCACGACTTAACAACTTATTGTTGAAGTTTAAGTGACTTGTTTTTCAACTTTACCTATCACACACTATCAATCAATCATGAAAATCATGTTTTCTTCAATCCAAATAGGTATAAAGCGATCAGTTAAATCAATTCCCCAAAATATTCAAGCGATTACTTCGCAAATGAAATCGCGAATTATTCAGATATGTGACGGGCGGAATGGCGGAACGAATTTCACACTCGCTAAATTATAACCGCGTTATTGACGACCGCTTTCCCTGGCCGATTAATCATTTGTATGTTAAATGGTTACGTTTGAAATTCAAATCAAATCAAATCATGTTAAGTGGGAAGTTTGAAATTCAAGTATAAAAAAATATTTCAACAAATTTTGTTGTAGGTAAAAAGCCTGATTATGATGCAAATAATGGAATTTATGTGTAATGTATTTTACTTTCACTTTTTAAATATGTGCTGCAAAGTATAATGTGAAAACCTACAAAGTGAAGTCCCATATCCCCTAGTGGAGTAAGAGGCAGATTCACTGATCGATTTTCTTTATCACCTACTTGTCTAGTAGGTGATCAGCCTTCTGTGTCCTGCCAGACCGAGACATTTTTTTTTCTTCGTCTCCACCGGGAATCGCACCCAGGACCCCTCGGTTTTACGCTCACGCGTCAACCACTGTACCAAGGAGGCGGTCAAACCTAAAGATGAATGATATTTCATAACAATAAGTATTAACATTGTAACATCTTTTTTCTACATTGTAATTTTGTCCACACTTTCGTTGTTTTCGTAATCCTATGCAGATTTGTTAAATGCATAAATGTATGCAATGTGATACGTACAACGAAAGGTAAATAAGGGTAACAAAAATAAGTTAGAATTTCACCGCATATAGAAATCTAGCTAATATTAAAAGAAATTCTTACAAAACATGTAAAATGGAATTGTAATCCATACCTAGTTTAAATTATTTCTAAAAAAATATAAGTACCTATGCATCTCAAAAGTCTAGTTCCTTATGTATCCGTTTGTTCTTTTATATAAGGAGTTTCTTAAAAAATGATACGGTATTAAGTGGATAATTTGCGGCATCAATCAGCAAGTCTCCGTATAGACCGGGAGATACTGACACAAAATTTCGAGTCATTTGTAACAGGATGGCGGTTCTACAGGGGTCTTAGTACGCAATGACAAAAAGAAAAACGATGGCGTGAACGCTGGTACCGGCGGCTTAGTCGCGTGGGCGTTAGTCGAACTCGTCGGAAAATAGCGAAAGTCAAACGATTTGTAACAGTATGGCACTTATTTTTCCTGTAAGTTTGAGGATCAACAAATATAAATACAAAATTTCAAAGATCTATGTGTTGGAAATCTTCACTTATATAAATTAATAATAAATTAAGTTTTCAAGTATGACAGCACTTTTTCCCCCTACTAGAAGTATGGCAAATATAATAATGGTCACATTTTATCAAATACTCTCCAAAAATCCAAATGCAATACTGGTACAAAAAGTTTGGCGAAATAAAAATTTTTTGCAGATTTTCGGCGGTATGGCGACCATTTGGAATCGTCCGAAAAGTATGGCATGGCGATTTTCGTAAATGGCTGCACGACGATAGTTACCTGTGCAAAAGTTAGCCTGGTACAAATGGTTGAATGATTGTTTTATTTAAATCAACACATTCGCGTCGGTATGGCGGGCTGTAAGTCACACCGGAAAAGTATGGCATGACACTACCGCCTACTACTTTTTTATGGGCTATCGGTAAATTCTAAAATTTTTGTGTTACAAATCGTTTGACTTTCGCTATTTTTCCGACGAGTTCGACAAACGCCCACGCGACTAAGCCACCGGTACCAGCGTTCACACCATCATTTTTCTTTTTGTCATTGCGTACTAAGACCCCTGTAGAACCGCCATCCTTGTTACAAATGACTCGAAATTTTGTGTCAGTATCTCCCGGTCTAGTAAGCCGCAAGTCGCGATGAGATTGATTCACTCTTCATTTCATTTGAGCCGAAATATTGATGAATGGAAATTTAATGAAAAAGCAAGACCTCAGGCGATTTTCTTTCGGTTGTGATGAAGAGAGTTGTTTTGGTAGAGGTAATCTAATGTGCTTAGTGATGTTATTATTATTCGTTATTTTTTGTTTAGCAGTGACTGTTTCTGGCACTGAGACGTCACCGAAAAATAAATGCCGAAAATCCAATACTGTATACTTTACGTAGCATCCAGCCTAAGAACGATAGAAGTTTAAGTCCGTTCTGTTTATTGAATTTTCTCTTATTACCTAAAACGAGTGAAGAAACGCGATTTATTCATGAAAAGTGTAAATAAAGCATAAAAAAGCGTAAATGAAGATTTTCGGTTTTATTGTGTGAATATTGTTAAATAATATAACATCTTTTCTCAATGTTTTAACATAAGAAGATCATCATCCTAATTACTAATTTATTTCAAACAATTCCAACACAAATTGCCAAACAAGGAAAGACTGGAGTGGGAGAATAAATCAAAACCGTTCAATTTGAATATTTGTGTAATTTCTCCATTATTTATCGTTAACTAAATGTTAAATGTGTACAAATTATATTCCGTCTCGGAGATAAAACATTGACTCCAAAGTGACTTGAAAAATGTGTTAGCATCTGTCTAGCCAGAGGTGATCGAAGTTGCAAGCGGTAGCGGTAGCGGGAGCGGATTCTGCGATCAAAATTATGTTTAAAATTAATTTGGAAAACGTTGACCTGGCGTTCAACAGTAATTCGAGTAAAAGTCGCATCGATGTATTTTCTATATTATTAAAGTTATACATAACACATGAAATTTTCAATGCTGCGAAGAAAGTATGTCGAGCGTTGTATTTTGTATCTGTTGAACTTCACTTTGCATTTAGAAAATAAAGAGCTTTATGTTTACAAACGCTTATTCAGTACTGACACATGCAGGTCTAAAAGGCCAACAAACTATATATTATATATCATAGTAAAGTAGATTGTGTTTGCGATCGCAATCTGCCATAACTTGGCCCATGATCTCGAGTCTGGTTAGAATCTGAGAGCTGATGGACTGCGCTTCCATCCCACTGACTGCACAGCCAGACTGAAAAATTATCCCGTTTTGGACTTTCCAGCGAATACATTCTAACGACGGAACGATGACCATCGATTGTTCGAATCTAACGTTCTAAAAAGACTTTTGAAGCTTTTTATTTTATTTATCAACTTGTTACAAAGATAGAGAGATCCTGCTGTGAGAATTATGGGTGAAAGAAATGTGTAATTCTTATTGATCATTTTAGCAACGTTTCTATGTTTTTCCATATTTATGAGGAAAAATCTCAAATTGTTGACTCTCAACCACGTTGAGTAGACATAATCACGTGATCCATTTATTTCACCCCAAAAATTGTGAAGATTCCATTGAACAGGAGATTTATATTATTGAAGGATTATTTATAATTGGATATTCTAATATCAAAGCTGAAAACATATCAAATAAACAAGATATTATTCACTGGAGCGGCCAATATTGAGAAACCCTATATTCCGTCGCAAAAATACAATCTATTTTTATCTTAAAAAAAGATTCGTATTAATGATGTTCATATTCACTTCACTTTTAAATAAATCTTCTGTATTTATGTTACTTTTAATAATTAATTATTTATTTGTTCTGTTATTAGATCTGATTACGATCATAACATGATCCCAATGGTACGGGAGCCAGGAACAGATTTTATGACCAAGTTCCTCTCAAGCGGTAATTAGTAAAATGCATCAAAGTATAGTGTTATGAAGCCTCGTGAACGTCAGCTGGAGCTCGGTTGGGGGGAAGAGCGGTTGTAGCCTCCCGTATCAGCTGACGGTTTTTCCACCAAGATACAGCCAGCTGACCTATATATTTATCCACAGTTACATATAAGCTATCATTAGGTAAATTTTTGTTTGAGAGGAAATCACGGAAAATAATTTTTTCTTTAAATTTAACTTTCATGTTCGAGACACCAGCTGACGTATAATACACCATGTTGTAACCAGCTGATTATTTTTTTTCGTTGAGATATTGGGTTAGCTACAATTTGACAAATTTTTAGCTGAGAGGAAATGAATGAATGAATGTATTTTTTTTCCTACGTGCGTGGGAGGCTACAACCGCTCACCCCCCCAACCGAGCGCCAGCTGACGTTCACGAGGCTTTATAATACTATACTCTGATGCTTCTGACGAATTATCTCTTGAGAGGAAATAATGAACCCAATTTGCACCTGGCTCCCTAACCACAATTAAAGATGGTTAATGGTTACGTTTGGAATTTCATACGAAAAACAAAAAATAACAAGTGACACGCATTGTATCATGGAAGTTTAACAAGTATAGCTCCGACATAAATGAAACAGAACCCTACTTTCTGATATTTTTTTTATAAAAATTCACATTTAATCCCGGTATTTTTAAACTTTTCTGAATTCATCTGTAATTTTGGACAAACACTAGAAGGTTACAAAGAGTAATTTTATTCTTTCCTTACTGTTTAAACTTTAAACCCTTAACAAAAGCAAATTCTACCATTCATTGCAAGACCTTTAAAGTCGAACAAGCGAAGCTAGAGTATGAATCAAGTATAAACACCTAACATTTAAACTGGAATGCAATCACATGCAATGTTTCACACTTCAATAGCCGAGATGGGATTCGCAGCTCAGCTCTGAGCGGAAATTACTCTATCCCACCATTAATGCCAAAATGACCTCACTTACATACCTTTTGCGATTATGTCTTCAATCCCATAAAAAAAATATATTAGATATGCTCACGATTTGACATGTGATTTCAAACTCAAACTCAAACATTTATTTATTCAATTAGACTACTTTTAGTAGCACTTTCGAATCGTCATTACATAAGTATTTTTAACATTTACCACCGATTCGGAAAGCAGTATCTATGGAGAAGAACCGGCAAGAAACTCCATAGTTGCTCTTTTAAAATCATATTGTCAATATTACATAATCTGTAACTTAAATCTAACTACATAATATATCATAATATGCCAAAGAACTGTCCTGTGGTTCTTACGCGACAACCCTCCATGGATTGTCATCTTCCATATATTCCTTAATGCTATAATAGGCTCTCTGAACTAATATATTTTTTACATAAGTTTTAAATTTAGCACTACCAAACTCTTTAATATTATGAGGAATTCTATTGTAAAAGCGTATACCTTGACCCATAAATGAATTTTTAACTTTAGCTAATCGGAAAAATGGCATTTCAATTCTATTTCTGTTCCTTGTGCCATAACAGTGTCTATCTCCTACTCTTGTGTGTACGTCGGCATTTTTGTGTACATGCAAAATATTATTAAATATATACTGTGATGGTACAGTAAGGATACCAGTATTCTTAAAGAGATCTCTTAGTGAGTCCCGAGCACGTAAATTATATATAGAGCGAATGGCTCTTTTCTGTAAGATAAATATAGTTTCTATATCTGCTGCCCTGCCCCATAGTAGAATTCCATAGGACATAATACTATGAAAGTAGCTGAAATAAACCAATCTAGCTGTATCTTCATCGGTGAGATGCCTTACCTTTCGGACTGCATATGCTGCTGAACTGAGCTTACCTGCAGCGGTGTTGACATGGGCTCCCCACTGTAGTTTCTCGTCCAATGTTAACCCAAGAAATACAGTCGATTCTGTAGGGTGTAATACCTCCCCGTTCAAGGTAATATTTCTGCTCAACTTTTTAACGTTAGGTAGTAAAAATTCAACACAAGTTGTTTTTTTGGCATTTAATAATAAATTATTAGCAGTAAACCAGTCGGATATGTGTAAAAGAGTACTGTTCACTTCGTCAACATTTGGGTCATGCCTATCCACATTGAATATTAATGAGGTATCATCTGCAAACAGAACTATTTCACACCTATCCTGTAAATAATAAGGTAGATCATTGATATATACCAAGAACAAGAAGGGTCCTAAAATAGATCCTTGTGGAACACCAATGTTAATTGACGCACCGCTAGAACGTTCTCCATTAACAACTACAGTTTGTATCCTATCATGCAGGTATGAGGCTATGAGGTTCTGAGCTTGTCCTTTAATCCCATAGTGATTAAGTTTACGCAATAATGTACAATGTTCAACGCAGTCAAATGCCTTGGAGAGGTCACAAAATATCCCCAAAGCATTTTTTGAGTTTTCCCATGCCTTATATATATGTGTTAGTAGTGCAACTCCAGCATCTGTGGTTGAGCGCCCCTTTGTGAAACCAAACTGTTTGGTGTGCAGCAAATTATTAGAAGCAAAGTGACTAGTCAATTGGTTTAATATTAACTTTTCGAATACCTTACTTAATGTTGGTAAAATCGAGATAGGTCTATAGTTGTTACAGTCTTCTTGATCGCCTTTCTTAAATAGAGGTATAACTTTACTAAGCTTTAGTAAATTAGGAAATGTACCATAGTCACAACACTTATTAAATATGAAAGCTAAATTGTTTGCAATATTTTCTATTATATTATTAACTAAATTTACGGACATTCCCCAAAGATCACAAGTGTTTTTTAAATTAAGTATCTTAAATGCTGTAACAATATCATTAGCAGTTACGTGACGCAATTGAAATAATGTACTGCACCCCGCAACATGGTCCCTCAAAAAGGTCTCTGCAAGTACTGAAGACGAGTTTAAATTATTAGTAATGCTAGCAGGGACACTACTAAAGAAATCTTCAAAAGCAAGCGCAACATCAGCATTTTTGTCAATAACCATGCCATTATGTACAAGTTTTATGGTATTACTTGATTTGCTTTTACCCATTTCACCATTAATAATAGACCAAACTGTTTTAACTTTATTATCCGAGTCGCGTATTTTATCTCTGATATACAAACGCTTCGCAGTAAAACAAACAATTTTAAAAGTTTTTGAGTAATTTCTAACATATCTAAGAAAAGATGGGTCTTTATTATATTGCTTCATACCATATAACTCATAAAGAACGATCCTACACCTATGTATGCTAGGTGTCGCCCATTTACTAAATGGTAAATCCTTGGTAATATTTAAAGATTTAACTTTAAATATTTTTTCAAATTCATTATGAACTAAATTAAAAAGATTTTTAAACATTTCACAAGGATTATTATGACAGGATTGATCATTCAGTACGGGCAGGTTTTTATTAATATTATCTCTAAATTTATTAATGCCTTTTTTAGTTATAGGCCTAACATTAATTCTTTTAAATTCAGGTAAGCAATCCCATTCAAAAACTACTTTCTGGCCACAGTGATCCGAAGTGAGTGTATTGAGAATATTTTTCTCTAAACAGATGCAGTCGCAGTATATATTATCAATACAGGTTGCAGAAGTAGGTGTAATTCGTGTGGGTTCATTAAAAAGTTTATACAGATTAAATGACTGAAACAAATTAACAATTCGTGTTGCCGTTTGTGTTTGTAAAAGTATATCAATATTAAAATCACCACATACTATAACTTTTTTTTTACTCCTACTTAAACGCTTTAATATTTCTTCCATGACTGTCTCAAACATATTATAGTCACTGGAAGGGGGTCTATAAACGCAAACAATAATGTAACGCTCCAGTTCAACACAGGACAGTTCAATGGTCCGTTCTACAGAAAGACTAACAATGTCAGTTCGTTCTTTGCATTTTACACTATTATGTACAAAAATAAGAGAACCTCCATGAATAGCATATGTCCTGAAGTATATACTTTTTAATTTATAATTATCAATATTTATTAACAACTGACATTGTTTAAGCCAATGTTCTGTTACACAAAAAACCTTAATACTATTATGATTTAAAAACAATTCTATTTCTAATAATTTGCTAGCCAAGCCTTGAATGTTTTGATGTACAATAGAAAAGGTCTGCTTAGCTGTTGTCTTATATACTAGTTTAAATCTAGCTTAGGGCTAGATTTTCTGTCAACACTAGGTTGGTGTATATAATTACTACTACATAAAATTATAGTAGATCCAGGGTCTGATACCGAACATGTACCAGACTGGTTAATATTATATGCTATTAACATAGCAAGTTCTCGCTTATATCTAGATGGCAGATACACTGTATTCTTTGTCAAAGTAAAAGATTTAATACACAAATTAATGTCAAAGTAAATAAATGCATCACGATGATGATTTGTTACATTATACAATTTTAAATTCATATTATGAATTAATCTATTTTGTTCTTGTGTCAAACCAGGTAGGTATGGCAATGTACACAACATAAATTTACATTTAGTCTTACTACTAATTTCCAACATTTTTTTAAATCCTACATCAATATCCTTATTTTTTACATTTAAACTATCTCCATATAGTATAATTACAATATTATTCTTATTAAAGCTGAAATGATCAAGTGATTTGATTATATAATTAAATGAACTGTTAGGAGTGCAAATATTAGTGACTTTAAGCCCTAAATTGTTGAGCATAGCGCCAAAACCCTGACCAATATTATCTGACAACACAAAAATTTCCTGCTCAGAAAGGTGTTTAGTTTTACTAGTTGAAATTGTTGTCACGGGTTTTACACTATGTATGTCTGTGCAGTCAAGCTTATGGGGCGACGTTTGCTCATTGTCACTTTTTGAACACTGACATACATATTTATTGGTCAGCGACTCAAAGCGATCCATATTTTCAGTACTCAACTTAATTAAGTCATCTGCCTGTTGTATATGCTCGTTTATTTGTATTTGAGCAGCAGAATATTTTTGGTTGACATCATTTAACATATGACTTAAAGAGTCTATCTTCTCCTTTAATTCATTTGTTTCTACATCATACAAGATTTTATAATATTCTAGATCCCTATGATATTTGTCTAACTCTTGAACCAGGTTTTTATTGTCTTTCTCTAATTGAACTACATTTTTTAAAGAACTCTTTCTAACAATTGATTGGGTACGCTTGATAAACTTACTTAATCTAAGGTATTTTTTCAACTTCTTATGTGAAGAGAAATTGATTTTTTTAAAGTTTACAGAGCCACTTAACTGTCCACATTCAACTAATTCATCATGAAGACTACTTGGTGTGTTGCATTGCCGCTTGGGATTGTCCTCTTGCACTTCCATTAAGCTACATTCCAACTCCGCGATACGGCTGAGAGCTATCTCATGGTCACTAGAGCACTGCTGGAAGCTGTCCACAACGTCTTGGAGGGCTTTGCACTTGTCTTCACTATAAATGTATTTCATGTGTAGTTCAGCCAGCTCGGCCTTTAGAAGAGAGTTCTTTTTAATTACTTCTTGAATTTCTAATTCACTATCATCCCGCTCTTGTATGAGTTTTTCACATAAAGATTGTGAAGCTTTCAAATCATGGAGTGTAGCTTTTAATTTGTTCTCCATGTCCTTAGCTACTGCCTTGCGGGTCAGCATGTTGTATTTTTTAGTTGCTGAAACAGATGAAAGAAAATGTATGAGATAATTATATTTGAATACTATTATGATAGTACTAAATGTTGATAAGTGTTTAACGGTATGATGTAGTAAAGAGTAAAGAATAATATTGTCTGGGGCGATAAGTTTTTGTCTTCTAAATTGCTTCCAACTTGTCAAGCAAAGTGAGACGGTAACTTTTGTGCCAATGTATTTATTGTGACGTAGCTCATTAAATATGAGCGGTGTTGGTATAACAAATGAATGTAGGTGTTGTTTATAATTAAATATGAAATTATAAAACTAGTACTCCCCTGGTTTATGGAAGAAGTTTGAATTTGGATAACCGTTGACACGTTGACCTCCGCGTTATACAAAACGTTGCGTAGATCCCATAGAAGGTGTGTTTCACAATAATTTTCACTTGTACATCAATGTAATGGTTAATAATTACTAATATTTTCTATTTAAGTACTATACAATTCGTTTTAAATTATTTTATAATTTAAAGTCTAACAGCTGATGTTAACTTTGCTGTTGACACCTGTCAAGTCTCTATTTAATCCCAAGTTAACAATATAACGGTATTCACGTTAATGACGCTTAAGTTGACATAATGTTCCGCCCGCGGCTTCGCCCGCTTTGTCTAAAACCTAATATAATGAAACCTTCCTCTTGAATCACTCTATCTATTAAAAAAAACCGCATCAAAATCCGTTGCGTAGTTTTAAAGATTTAAGCATACATTGGGACAGAGAAAGCGACTTTGTTTTATACTATGTAGTGATTCCTACGATAACGGCATTAATGTAACAACACATGTAAACATAAATAGATTAACCTTTTCACTACCAAAAATTAAAATAACACACAACCTTGTAACCAAAACCGTCATGTCGCGTGTATCGCGGCTGCCGAGTAGGTATACCTACTCGGCAGCCGACCGACACGCGACATGCGCTACACAAAGCAGTGTTCGGAACCGTTCGAACAGTTTCACTTTTACCATGGTTTCATAAAACCACACAACATTTTTTTTTCATTACTTCGTTATAAATATTTAATGATGTTTACTTTCCTTGTGAGAGGCGGCTTTTTTACATATTTTTGTTATGTATTTGTTTATTCCCTTCCTGTACATTAAATTTCCTTTGTAAATACAGGGTAGTAACAACGATCTTATCCTTCGCCAACGAAATATGAATGTAAATAAAAATATATTATTGAGCGTACCTACCACCCTTACCAACTTGATAGTTACTAACTCAATGCGCTTCAAAACGGATCCATTGCATCAACAAGATAAAAATACAGCTTGGTGCAATTTATACCTCGCAATCAAATAGCTCAATCAGCCAATCAATAAAGTGTCTCTATTTCAAGGCTCTTCACGGAAAATTTTAATTTATTCAAAGGCAGCAAACGCACAATTTATCATTTGGTCAATAACATACATTTTCTATTAAATAAGATTAAGGTAGAGAACCTATCGTGGTATAAAAATGTCTTCAATTGAAACGCAATGACATGGAACGCCCCAGTACCTCCCCCAGGGAACTATAATTTATTATTTTATTCTTATGTTTCGTTAAGAATAATATTCTTTACGATATATTTTATATAATATATTATAATATTATATAAAATATATTGCTTATAGGGAAAAAGTTACAGTTAATGTGTTGTACGGTAAATACCATTTTCCTGTTTTCTACAGTCACAAAATAACAGCTAATAAATAACAAGGAAGCAGCTAATCAAAATAATGTTATTATACATTTTTTCCATTATAATGAGAAAGATGTGTTATTTCCTTTTGCAATGAGCCTCGATACTTTATACATTACTTATTTTCTTATGATAAGGACACACATAGAGAGTCAAAACTTTGCCATAATATTGTACTATGTATATTCAACGATTTATCAGTAAGTTATTTGTTTTTATTGCAAATGATTATTAAGTTTTACTATTTAGACTTAGCTCTACTTTCGAATTTGGATTTGTTTACAAGCTAAAACAAGTAACCAGTGTTATATTTAAGCATAATATTATCTCCTCTAATACATATTTTTGGAATTATGTTGCATGGACCGATTACATTTTTAATTTTATAGGAGGTGTGATCACATAACGATACATATACCTACCTGTGTAAGGTACCTACGTTTTAATTTACTTCGTTATGTTGCTGTGGTGGTAATATTTTTACATTTTTGTAAATTTATATAAAATGATATATCTTTCTGTGTATAGAGTTGTAATCACAGATGTGATTTACGTTATAAATCTACACAATCGATGGGTTTGGTATATTCGTGACAGTGTTATTTGTCCTTCGGGAAATTAGCAATGCGGTTCCTGGAATCAGCGGAACGATGGTTCTGTACATGAATATTTGCCATATTTCATCATTCTACACGAGATGCATGTAAAATCTGTGAGATGCTTTTATTACACAACTAAATACATATAGGTAACTAATTTGTGTATTAACAAAATGGTCACAACCATAGAAATGTCACAACCAAATAAATGAAACCAACCAGAAGGCCCAGTGCCTTCTTTCAAATGAAGAAAGAATCATTAAAATCGGTTCACCTATTTGAAACCTCTGAGGTTACAAACACAAGAAATATACAGTCGATATTAATAATGATTATGCAGTAGAAGTAGGTAGTTCATTTACAAATGAAATTATTAAAATAAATATTTTATTTAACTCAGAAATAGTTAAAAGGTGAGAAAGCTTAATCGTGAACTGCTTGTATTCGTAGTAATTTGCAAAATTATATCGAAAATTTCGGAGATTTTACAAGTACTCGGTGTAAACAAACTAAATTAATGAAACCGTAATGAGAAACAGTAACGTGTCGTGTTTTGCGTCACGTCATAAATTCAATTAGGATAAAATTAATGGTAATTATGCCATCGCAGCGGCCATGTCCGAATTATTATAAAAAATTCCCTTGCTTATTTTTTGTTAGCAAAAATATGCGTGTTGCTGCGAACGTGTCTGTGATTTGGTGATAACAGAAAATATATTAGCGTATTATCTTTATACTAATATTATAAAGCTGAAGAGTTTGTTTGTTTGAATGTTCTAATCTCAGGAACTACTGCTCCGATTTGAAATATTCTTTCAGTGTTAGATAGCCGATTTTTCATAGGCTAGGTATATATTATCATCACGCTAAAACCAACAGGAGCGGAGCAACGCGGGTAAAACCGCGGGGCACAGCTAGTAAAATATAACACAAAGAACATACAATATTTAAATTACCTATTTTGAACAATATTTTTTAAAAAACTAGGTAACTTATACATAGTATATTTTTTCCCAGCAATACAATTTTGACTAAATAAAAAATATATTTTAGTACGCTTACCTATACGTAACATAGCGTTTGCTTATTCATCTTTTGGTTCAGGTTTTCGCGTGTACTCCTTTTCTGTGTAGGCGGACTTTTTGTTTCATTTATTTACAGTATTGGAAAACGATACGTTTTTCTGTCAATACTAAAAAGTTTCAGAATCATTGTCATTTATCAAGTTTTTATAACAGTCTTTTTGAAAAGATTTATTTCAAAGAACAATACAATATAATATAGGTACACAACTGTTCTTGAGTTAATGGAGATTTAGGAAACATTTTCGAGAATTTTTTAATCATTTTCTTGTAATCGGAGTAAAAAAATATTTAGATCATGAAAATTAATCTGTAAAATAGTAGAAAATAGCAATAAAATATTCCGTAATCTTGCCCTTTGAGGACATTTAATGAAATTAAACATGAAAGAGTTCCCGAATTGTACGGTATCTGGAAATAAATCGATTATCGAGATATCCAAGTATCAAGAAGGCGATGATTGGCAAATTGTGGGAATCGAAAAAATGTAGTATTTTTGTGGTTTGGACTAGTACAATCTATATATATTAAAACCTACCCCAATTATTTATTTAAAGTAAGTAGGTATTAAAGCGAGTGTTGAGTCGAGTGATCTACTTAAGATATAAATAGGTAGGTAAAGTTTGTGAATATCGGAAAAATAAGGAATTAGGAATTGGTGATGAATAATAAATAAAGTCCCTTTTTACAAGCTTTTACTAACTTGTTATTATTTATTTATATAAAGGTTTATATTAACCGATGTTGAATCGAAAGATGAGTAAATTCGAGAGTTACCTAGGAAGTTTCACCTTTTTTCCTGAAATGTTCCTATGTACACAATTTATAAGTTATAACAATTGTACTATATAGCACTGATAGTATGGAAAATTCGGCATTCTTTGTAAGTTGGATTTGCAATTAAAGTGGCACAGAAATGTGTCCAATATGTGCCAATTATGTTAACAGTAATTTAACCAATTTGTAATTACGTGCAATATTGACTACTAAAAAGGCAATATTATGTTTAATACAATATTGTACTGTAGTAACATTTCATGTTCCTTATAATCAGTGACAGTTCGGTGGAGTTTCACACTTTTGTTGTTATATTTTTCAGTATAGGATAAATTCAATAGAGAGTATTATATAATACGTGTTTTCAAGTATCACTTTGCAGTATAACGTTTTGGTGAAGTCTTGTCAATCTTTTCCGTTGAAAAAATGAAACCTTCCATCTGAAACAGACAAAACCTTGCAAAAATCTATATATTCAAAGAATATACGAGATCAGCGGGACACATAACCCGTTTGATATAATCGAAAATAAATCACAACAAATGTCGTGTTTGATATATGATGTTGGATTAATTCAAACAAAAATACATCGAGACATGTATGAATGGGATATATTTATTTTCATATCATTTACAAATGATCGAACATGGAAAGAAGAACATTTGGTTTTATGTTGTTTTCTTATCGTGTTCGTGTAATTGATTATGGAGTGAAGATCTGAAAAATATTGACAGTATTCTAGATAATAATAATAAAAGAAAACTGACGTAACTGATAATATGTAACCAAAATAAAAATAGAAATAGAAATTAGTTCTAGTAGTAATAATAACGTGAGTAAAATCAAAATTAATGAAGACAATACATACGCTTCTTACTATGGATACACACCATTAAATTTAATTAACATAACGAAGCAATCAATTTCTGGCTATACAGTAAATAAAATATCAAATGGTTAATAAAATCAATAAACGCTAGTGATATCGAAAAGCCGACTTATAACAATAAATTTTTACGGTTTCCATCGACTTGGGCTGCGGTAAACGTTTGTAACAATCGTGTTGGTAACAATTTTTTATTTCAATAACAATTTAGGGAATTTCATAGGCTCTACAATAATTTGCAAACTGTATTTTATTAGATACTAGCATACCGCCCACGGCTTCGCCCACTTTGTCTAAAACTAAATTATACATTAAAACATTCCTCTTTAATCACTCTATCTATTAAAAAAACCGCATAAAAATCCGTTGCGTAGTTTTAAAGATTTAAGAATACACAGGGACATAGGGACAGAGAAAGCGACTTTGTTTTAGAGGTATCTACTATGTAGTGATCCACTGCGTCTTCTTGACTACCGGCTTACCTGGAAGAGGTCACTGCTTTAGCGATAAAATTGCCATATATTATTATTAGTTTAAATTACATGTTTGCATAGTTTGGTGTACAATAAAGTGCTTTGATTTTATTTTATTATTATTTATTAGATGATAATATTATTTACCACGTTTGGCTTTTTAAAGAGAGGCTTTTGATTCGACGTCCCATACCTTGTTAATGAGTAATTGAGTAATCTTTTTTTCTTCAATAATTGTTATCAGTTATCACTGTTCTTTAAAGATTTTAGCTGAAAATTTCTATCACTTTTGCACGCTCTCGCATGTAACTTTTGAATGTGGATAAAATAATATCACAGGAATTCCCTTTTCGTGAACCGTTGACAGTCCTTATCGCCAATTTTTATTTCACCAACTACGGCTTTGTTTAGACATTGTTTACAACAATACAGTCGTTATTTTATATAGAGGTAAGGATTATTGTTTCGGAAAATGTAAATAAGAGCGATATAAAAAATGATACCTTTCAATTTGAAATTACTAAACTTCTTTAATTATGTAAAAATTAAAGAAGTTTTAATAAAAATCTTGAGAATATAATTTCGTGTTTATTATATTCTCTATTATTGGTGAAAAAACTTCGTTCAACATGAAATGAGAACAAAATAAATTATGAACGATCGAGCGACCATCTGCGCTACAAATCTAGAGCGAAATATTATTTGTTTTCCATTGACGATTAATAAATAAGTAATACATAAGGAGCTTATTAAAATAAAAATAAATAAGATGTTTGTTCTCATTATTTCTTACATCCATGATGTTCACATATTATATTTTCCTTGTTTTTCAAAGACCGTAATGAATGCTATAAAATCGATTTCACCCAATGTTGAATAGCTAACGTTTCGAAAATCAATTAATGTGGATCAAAGTAATTAAAATACCACGGATTAGACCATTTTAATTAAAACCAAATTTATTTTAAATACAATACACACCCACACCAAATGTCAGTAAACATAACATGTAAAACATATCGCCAATTCTGGCAACTTGTACTTCTCAAGTTGCGAAGTTCACAAACTGTACATACATTGTAATTGATACTTCTTGCTTACGCTCTGACTAATCGACACAACTTTAGAATACTTAGGTAATCCCGATATAAAATTCATGAGAAATTATATTTCATGTTATTACTGTTTCTTAATCTAATAATTTCAATGGCTTTGGACTGATTTGTTACGTGTATGAAAATATTCATCTTTCTCAAATACATATAATACATTTGTAATATTGACATGATTTTAAAAGAGCAACTATGGAGTTTCTTCCCAGTTCTTCTCCATAGATACTGCTTACCGAATCGGTGGTAAATGTTAAAAATATGTAATGACGATTCGAAAGTGCTTCTAAAAGAAGTCTAATTGAATAAATAAATGTTTGAGTTTTTTGAGTTTTATCAACAAGAAATGAAAACAAAAAGAAATAGTCAAAATCAATGAGGTAATTTTAATATTAAATAAGCTGAGAAAATCTACATTCCCTTACAGAAGTTTTTTCGAAGGAACGAGAAGGTAAGTCCCTCCTCGTTTATAAGGACATACAACACACAAATAAAAATATGTATTTATCTGTACAAAGCGACGTATAGCTAACCTTCAAGCAATAAAAGGAACAAAATTAAGCACGTATCTCGCAACTCCCCTGTGTCGCGAGATGCCAAGCATCATCAGAGCTAATTGGAGATATATGAGAATGGGCCTAAACGTTATTTGCGAGACGTGACCATAATATATTCGATAATAACTGTTGGTAAATGGTAAAACTATATTGTTATGGCGATTCAAAAGTGCTTCTAGAAGTCTAATTGAATAAATAAATATTTTGAGTTTGAGTTTTTGAGTTTAAATATGTATTTGTATCTAAAGAAAGGCTCTCAAAATGACAGTCAATCATTTGTGACAAAATAGGAAAATATCTGACTCCCACAATTTTTATTAAAAGTGCAAAAATGTAAAAATAGCTCTCTCTAGTGTAGGTATTCTCGTACGTAAATTGTTGGTGTAAGTACTTTTATATCACAATTTGTCAAAACATAGCAAAGGACTGCTACTTACCTACTATATAGGTACTTAGGTACCAGGTGAAGTTGAGAAAATAACATTTGAATTCTGAAGAATTTCGTTTCTCATATTATCTCGAAAGCATAAAAATATTTCGTAGATTCCATTCTTATTCCAAGAATTAAAATAATATTAAATCGCATTACACATTTTCAGTATATTTGGATTGCCAAATTAAAAACAAATTAACAGTATATTAATGAACGAAAGCATACCGTGCGCATTATTCAGGAATTATTGGAATTGCAATATGCATCGCCCACTCGACTGGAGTTACATTTAATTAAAGGTCACGTGATGATTGTTACAAAACCCTTTATTCATTCATTTATTCATTGCTTTCTGGGAACTTTAAACGAAACGTTTCCCAAAATTAATCAAGTATAATTCAGTGAAATTTGAAATTATTCAATGTTATTTTGGAATAAATGGCCAGTTACTCGTTTGTATAGACTTTAGAGTAAACACGTCGCTTTAACAAACTGTTTTAGGAATTTTCAGCGATAACATTTTATCATAACATTGTGAATGTATAACGATTTATATAATTTATTGATTTAAATACCATTGAAACATATTGGATGAATAAATATTTGAATTGCTCATTCATACTATTTTGCTACTGAATATTCAGAATACTCATAGTAACGAATAATTTAGATTATCAAATTGTGTTATTTCATCACCAATAATAGCAAAGTCTCGGTTTATTAGCCTTGTAAAAATAAATTCAATCTGTCCGAACTGCTATAGCTGTACTCCACTTTTTATATCTAAGTGTCAGTGCAAGACGCTGGTTATTTGCTCTTAAATAGCAATTTTTTCCTCCATAACTACGGCACCATTATTTATCCGAGATATTTCACAGAACTTCTCAAAGGAAACTTCGAAACCATGATTACATCTTCGCAAAACTTTCGAACCATCGAAAATTTCCCAAGTTATTTTCTTATTTTCCTGAAGATGCGCCGCGTCCATTTATACAGATGTTGAATTATTGGTGCTCATAAAATAAAATTGTTGACTCTATTTTTGGGTTACGAGAAGATAGTGTTCTCTATGATCTGATTTAAGTGTTTATTTGCACTTAAATCTATAAATATTCTCCAACTACAATCTTATTATTTTGATCAGGATTAGGAGGAGAACCTCATTCAAAGGAGAAAATCATCCAAAAGTTTTGTGTGATTGATGCAAACAAACATACATATACTCTTATCCAAATAGACGTAAACATTAGAAGTGTAATATGCAAATAGGCACAACCAAGCTATCGGGTTTACGCGTAAGTACTGTTTCAAACTTGTCTTTTCTAGGCTTAGTTACACAATACACATAATATATAACAAACACTTTCCAACGTTCAGTATATTACTCTGAATATCTATTTGTACATATACTTATGTGAAATTATTCTTTAAAAAGTAAAATTTTTGTTCCCATTTTTCGCATACTATTAGAAAAAAATAAATAGCACATCTCAAAATATGACTTCAGATGAAAACAACGTTGTAATATAACGTTTCGAAACGAGTAACACTTTAGTCATATAAAAAGCTTTCATTTGCTAATTTATCGAAATATGAAGCCGTCCGACTTTCTTATACCACGTCAATCCACCATAAGTCATTTTGATATGAAACCTGTTTAATTAATAGTTAATACTTACAATGTTAAAACAACACTAGGTCTAACTAAACAAAGACGAGACTTCACAAGTGTCTACAAAGCAGCAAATCATATAACTTCTTGACAATGAGAATATAATACTTCATGTAGAGCAAACTAAAACTTCTTGTATAATTCAGAACCAAGTCTTTTATACAATTTTATTTCTACAAAGGTAAAACGTACAAAAGATACTTGTATAATTCAACCTAGCTTACACTTTGTTAGAAAATTGGTACGTAGGTAAAAACACGTAATCTGAGAAACTAACTCGAACAAGCTGTATTAGCATATCGATGGTCCTCAATTAGTTGCCGCAGATTGGATCTGAACTACATTCCGTTCCAGAAAGTTCTGCATTTCTGTGGAATCGTAACGATTCGATTTTAATGGAAATTTCGTTGGCGACGCTTTTATTCGCTTAATGCTTATGATAAACTTATGCATTCGAGTGTGGTTGTAATTTAAGGCGATTGTAGGAATTGGTGATCATAGTTTGTGATATAAAATTAGGGTCGTTAAATTATAAAATTTGGGTCGTTAAATAAAATATTTGACAGTTTTTGGATTGTTATCCAAAGGTTAGATGTGACCAAGAAGCTTATAACTAACTTGTAACAAGAAAATATGACCTTGAATGACGCCTGTATGTTTTTTTTATCCCTTTCATACCCACTTGCCAAGTTAGGTGTGAAAGGGATAAAAAAACATACAGGCGTCATTCAAGGTCATATTTTCTTGTTACAAGTTAATGGTCATAGTGCAATCTCCAGTGTATTAGATATAAGCTTCTTGGATGTGACACAAGTTGGACACGATATTTTATACGTAAGTACATACATTGAAGAAGTAGGGACGAAAAAAAATTACATTACAGGGAAATGTAGCTGACCATTATAATGTTAGGGGACAAAAATTTACAAATCCATACTAATATTATAAATATGCGAAAGTAACTCTGTCTGCCTGTCTGTTACTCAATCACGCCTTAACTACTGAACCAATTTGCATGAAATTTGGTATAGAGATATTTTGATACCCGAGAAAAGACATAGGCTACTTTTTATCCCGGGAAATAGGATAGGTTTTATCCCGGAAATCCCACGGGAACGGGAACTATGCGGGTTTTTCTTTGACTGCGCGGGCGAAGCTGCGGGTGGAAAGCTAGTATTCTATAACTTTGATGATTGTCAAAACGCCAATATCTAACAGTCTGTTAATTTTAAATTTCTATCTTTAATTATAAAATGTGGATTTAACATAAAGGATCCATTTATCCAGTTATCATCTTTGGCCCCAAAAATAATGAGAAATACCTCTGCTTACACAATTTTAATGATATTTCCTAAACATTGTTTACATACCATTCGAATTACATTTATTCAGGCGAATTAATAAGAGTATTTTTGTTAAAGTCCCTTCGGTTGCGGTTCAAAGGTTGCCTCATTCTGTTACATTTATAATTCACAGTGATTATTCTCTCATCTTTTGGGAGGAAGCGTGGGCCGTTGTTATGTTTCAAATTAATAGAGATGGAGTCAGAGGAGTTCTGGCGTGGGCGGTAAGAGAGGACCTTTCGGTTTTGTGACATCTAGTGATGTCGGAATGTTACATTATTTCACAGTGATTTTTGTAGTGTCAGTTCTTGTAATCTTTACTTAAATATTTGTGGGTGTTTTCAATTTGAAATCGAAGATAACGATGATCTTAATTTTTTTATATTTAATAATAATTAGTGATGCAAATGAATATTATGGTAGTAAATTGTGATGCTCAGTAGTTCTTAATAATAATTATCTTGTTTAATGAAAATACCTGTACTGACGTCGGATTTTAATTTATTATTCCGAGAATCATAACAAGGTGTGCATTAATGAAGTTCTCAGTGATATAATATAGCAGAAATATCACTGTTAAATCACGGTGATAACAGTTATGTGATATTTTTGATTTCAGTCCCTTCCCTTTACAAAATATTGTGAACGTGTATTTTGGAAACCTCCCACCCAAGTTTTGATTTAATATCTAGCCCAATGAATTCCTCAAGAAATATACAGTCTATTCAGTTCCGAAAATGTCAAACTTTCGATAAAGTTTCTTGTAATTGAGGTATAACTTACGTATACATTTACATTCATATTTTATTTTATAATATGGACTAGTTCTGATAATATAGACTGATAAAAAAACAACAAAATCATAATTTTTACGAAATTCAGTAGTATGTTAAGAAAAAATTTTTAACGAAATATGAGTAAGTTATCTAAAAAAAAAACGATTAAGTAATGATCATCATTTTACTACTTTATAATATTTTTGCATACTCCAATTTCTTCACTAGTTTAATCAGCAATTCATGGTATATACTGTAAAACATAATTTGGTACCCACAGCAAACCCGTAATATCCGGGCTTTATACTCCACTGTAATCGTGTGGGCTCTCACTTTATAGAGACAACGTTTAGCGTGCCTTTCGCTTCAAGGATTATGGGAATATAGGATTAGTGGTATTCAAGATTAAATTTATGTATTTGCGTATTTTATTGTGAATTACTAGCCGTTGGAACTAAGTTACCCGAGCCTATTTAACATAGTATGGAAGTCGAGAATGGGTAGTGAAACTTTCTGCTCAAATGTATTTTTAAGTTCGGTTCTGTAGCTTTTGAGTTAGTCAAACATCCAAAAAATATTTAAAAGCATTGTTATTTATAAAGTTTACAAACAATTGAATATGTTCCGGAACGCTTATACCTGTAAGTATATAATTAATAATTATCCTATACATCTGTTTCACTGATTGCTTTTATATACGTCCACGCACCCACCCAATTTTTGTGTCTATTAAAAGCAAAACTATCACGTAAACAGATCACTCATCGACATCGGATACAAATAATTACTCCTTATGGTTTATTAATTAAACATTCCTACGAATAATATTTCACATACACATTGTTCGATGTATCCAATATGGCGGGAACAAAGCCTTCCTAGTTCCTTTGTTGTCCCTCGTTATTCAGATCGTTAAGACATTCATTATTTGTTATGTTTCAGTATCAGATTCGCTAATTATTATTAATACGGAGAATGTTGCGATATGGATATCTTTCTGGGGTATGAATTTCTTTTTTTATTGATCGAAGGTTCTGGAAGGAATAAATAATGGTAGCAGTTATTTACCTAATTTATGAGTACACGTGTAGTAATACTTTTTTTTGAAATTTCAAAAAGTTGGTATTTTACCTATAACGTCAGTCAGAGTAATGATGGTGTAGAGATCTAAACCAAATAATTGACAGTCAGAAAAATAGTAGAGCGTATAATATTCTTCATATTCGTAAGGATGTAACAGTTGTAATGCAATAAAATAAATAATACATAACTGAATAAAGTGTAGATTACATTAGATAACTGTTACATAGAGCTGTATACTGTGTTGTAATAAAAAGCAGAAAACATGCTGTTAATTAAGTAAGATTGAATTAAAGTTTTCCTCAAGTAATTATTAAATCAATGGCACTAAAGCGACTTAACCGAGTAAATACAAAGTTGGCAAGAGGCAAAGTTAAACTTTGGTTTACGTTCAAACCCGTTTCGTTCCAAAGAAAATTAATTGGCGCAATCAACTCTACTTAGTTTATTAAAGCTTCCTGCAGTCGATGGCTTTTCGATAAAGTACTATTAATTGTTACATGCATTCAATAATTCGACAGTTAATTTGGATTGAGTTTGAATTTTATGTATAAATTACGGAATTTAAAATACGTTCCTATTAATAATAACTTCATAGTATGAAACAAAGTCCCTTGCCGCTGTCTGTCTGTATGTTTACATCTTTAAAACCACGCAAAGGATTTTTTACGAATTTTTAAATAGATAGCGTGTTACTCGGAGAAGCTTTTGTTTATAATAAACCGGCGAAGCTTTAGGCAGAAAAAACAGGAAAGGAAACCATAACCATACACACACCCACTCACACACGCACACATATTGTAACTATTGTAACAATAAGTGTAGCTCTAGAGAAATAAGCTTAGAAGTAACTTGTACTATAGGGAGGTTTATATGATCCAAGATAAAGTATGAAATTTCATTAATACATTAAAATCTTTTCAAAATAATCCTATTTCTTACATCTAAAGTTATAATAAAACACCCGTTTTTATTATTGTTTTTTTTTTATATTTCGTCGACTGTACTAGGTCCCAGATAACTTAGTTCTTAACTCGTAACTTACTTGAAACAGCACTTAAGTTGAACTTGCGAGACATCAATACAGGCTCAGTACAAAACTTACGTAAACCTAATTTACTTACTTTTAAAGCCTTTGTTTGTCTAAAAGTAAATTCTACTTCTTTATATACCCCTGGTTATTTTTAAACCTTCATATGTTTAAGTTTGAGTCGATTGAACTTTTATAACATCACTAGCGGTTCGCCCCAGCTTCACCCGTGGTACGTATTTCGCAATAAAAGGTAGCCTCTGTTCTTTCTCAGGGTCTAAAGATTAGTAGTTTATGCGTGAAAACCATACATACATACAAACCTTTCCCCTTTATAATATTAGTATAGATAACATCATTGTTGGCTTACATTATGAGAGAGCAGTCTATTATAAGAAGTCGAGAATAAAGGTATTCTGCATTCTTATATGTAGGTTTTAGTTAAGTGAATGTTTTTAACATTTCTTTTTTATCTAAACAAATATAACTCAATGTTAGTGAACTTAGCAGATCATTTTTAGCAGATTAAAAAAAATGTGAGTTCTTATCGCGTGCAGTTGAGTTCTACAGTTCC